>JARFJB010000664.1:2867500-3032500 GCA_036346205.1 Vesta saturnalis
AAAATTACAGGCAAATACTATTAAACCATTTAAGTGAGGAACATCACGAAACCATAATTTAAAATTTAAGAAAAGAACAAATTCATGCCCATGAGGAAGGGCCTAGTTCTTGAAATGCCACAGTTTCTGCGCCAACAAATCTCTACAATAATTGTACATTTAACATTTACAATTATTAAAAATCTTTTCTGTTATTTTTTGTTCTTAATTCTTGGTATAGTCTATCTGTATACAACTCGACAATTGAAAATCCTCGAAACTCAACGTGTTGCCTTGAGAAACGCCACTCTAGCTACCTGTTAACACGTATATTGTATTACTTGTTTTAGCTTTTCTTCTTCATTGGGTATGCCTTTGACCGTGTGGTTCTAATTTGTCATCTTCAACACAGCTTAACAATATTTAATTTTTTAATGATCTATTTATTCTTTACCCAAATTTTATTCCATAGTTGGCTTTATACGTTTATCAAACTGTTTTTCCACATCTTTAATAACAATTTTGAAAGATGGTATTACTACTGACGAAGATAACTGCAAGTGTTATCGAAACGTTCTACATACATAGACCAAATTTAAATTGTATGGGGCTTGAATCTCGATAGCGCAGTTGGTTAGCGCGGTACTCTAGCAAAGTACAGGTCGTAGGTTCAAATCCTACTCGAGGTAAACTTTTTATTTATGTATTTAATAAAATTAATAATAATTTTTAATTACATTTTCATAAATTTACTTTTATTTAAAATTTGTTCTTTAGCTATTCAATCTTAAACACACCTGCAAAAATGCTTTTTACATCACAAAAAGAGGAAATTTATATTCGATAGTCTTACATACTTCCGTAGCTCAGTTATGATTTACGATTATAAATATTAATGTAAAATACATCATTTAAAGTGTTGTACATTTTCATATACTGGGTGAACCAAAAGTCCACGAACGGTCAAATATCTCGAGAAATATACTTCCGATCGACGAAATAAAAAATCCGTGTTTAATCGTTTTAAAAAACTATCCCCGGTAGTGGTGTACGGAGCAGCTTTGAAATCTTAAATGGGAACTCCCATTTTTTATTGTAGACTCAGATTCTCCATAAAAAAGTAAGTTTTATCTGAAACATTTTTTTTCCATTCGCTAAAGGTGTGTAATAAAAAAAACGGGGGTTTCTTTAAGATTTCAAAGTTTCCCAAGGCCCCACCCCCTGAAGATTAAAGATTAAACACTTGTTTTTTATTTTGTGAATCTAACGTGTATTTTTTGAGACAATTGACCGTTTCCATACGTTTCCTGCGGAATCGGAAATAACATTATTTTTCCGATTACAGCGCCATCTATCGCGAATGGAAAAAAAAACGTTTCAGAAAAAACTTACTTACTTTTTATGGAAAATCTGCTTCTGCAGTAAAAAATGGGAGTTCCCATTTAAGATTTTAAAGTTGCCTCCCGCCCCAACCCCGGAGGGTCGTAGTGGGGGGGGGGGGGGTCGAGTGGGTTATCAATAATTTAATTTATTTGTTAGTTTTTTGACAAATGTTTCATTCGGATATTAAAAGGAAACAAATTTTTTTAATTACACTTTTAGGTCTTGTTTGAATTGAGAATTACTTGTATTTCTTATTAAGTATTGAGTTTGATTTGAACAAGAAGAAGTTTTAAGTCAATTTTCTTATTAAATTAGTTTTTTTTATTCAGTTAGTAAACATTGCTCGTACAAAAAGATGAATTTTACAGCTGAAATCCATATATTTAATAATGAAGCTATACCACTGGAAAGGGTTCGAACATAAATTGCAAACGTATTAACACATTTTGTGTAAATATAACATAAATAATATATTTAAGTTCAGAATAAGTTCATGGATTAACATCTAAAACTATTAAATAATCTTTAACAAAGTATAAATTAGTATGTACGTCAATAATAAAATTAAAATACAATTCTAAAACCTAAATGGTAACAAACCGTCACTGCTAAAACCTTGATTTACAACTTGGAAGGTACAAAAAGAGGCAAGACTACATATTAATTTACACATAACTTTTGCGTACTATTTTAATTTTGCAAAAATGTGTTCAACGGCGTATTCAGAAATTTGATACAAGACTAATAAGAAAATTGATATTATTACGGATTTTGATCGGTTACAAAACCTAGTTTGTTCGTATTAGGATATCTAAGTCTTATCAAAATTATTAAATCAGAAATTCACATTGGTTTTAACAAGTTATACAGAAATTCTTATTAATTTACACATAAAATGGAAACATAAGGATGCAACATTTGAGCAAGACTATCTAATTTAGAACCTTTTGGGTCATATGACATGTTTATTTTGATATTATTGGAGATTGAATATATTACTTCGATTTTCAGGGTGAGAAGTATGAAATAATTTTAGGGGTGGGAGCGAGATAGTCTTCAGTTAACCTCAACTCCAGACTGTCGATAATTGATTTACGTGGCCATTTTGAACATGTTAGTTCGAAATTCTATAAAAACTTTAAACTTTAGAACTGAACGTTTTGCTTATTTTTCAAACATATTGCATTTCCAATTCTTTTTGTCTGTATTTCAGTTGATGTAGGTTTTGTTAATCGATGAATAATTTTCTTTTTCTTTTTTTTTGGAATGAAATCTAATGAACGGATTAATGAAAAGCATAAACAATGAATTGAACAATTACTTCAGTTAAGTCTCAATGTTTTCATTTGCTGGTCTGCGTATTTTTGTTGTATTAAGTGTGGGACCGTCGGTTACCAGTGAAACTAAATTCACTACAGAATGTAGATGATCATTCGCTTTTTGTAACAAATTTGTTTTTTCGGTAGCGCACAAGGAAGTCCAATTAAATTTTTAAAAAATACCTAAATTCTTGGAAATTTCATCAATTAATGTGTTTGCTTGTGGGTTACTATCACTTTTGTTTTAAATGCAATGACGTAGTCCATACAATTGCAGCTGTAAACATGGACACAGACTGTGCAATTGGGGCAAATAAATTGGCAAACATAGGTATCAACAAGCCTATTTTCGATAATTTTGTAGATGTTATGGTCTGACTGAACCATCCAGTAATCTGCTTCAGCTGTAATAAGGATATTGAAACTTACAGAATTGAAATGAGTTGTGTTAATTGTTTGTCGCTTGTAAAGTAACTTTCACCTTTTCCAGTTTGATTACCCTACCAAATTATTTGTCTCTTACATATTGTACATTGATTTTTTTATCCAGTCTTTTGAAAATTGTAGTGTGCAAAAGTCGACTTTAAATTCAATGTCATTCTGTCTAAAATTTTCTTGTATTCACTGTAATAAAACTTACTGTAAAAATTGGTTAAATTGACATAGCAGTGCCACCTAGGGATTTCTACGGTTTCTTACCGGGATCAAAACCTCCAGAGGGCAGTACCTGTACTAAATAACAATTTGAGAATAAAAAGCGACTTTATTTTTACATATAAAATTTGGTAACATTGTGATCTGATAACATACAAATTTCCGAAAACATTCTTCACTGTGGTTGTGAGTAGCCATTTTGGTGAAAAGTGAAGCATTCTCAGAAAAATTCTCTCTTTCTGATTTAATCCATGGCATCATCATTTCTAGAAGAGAAATTATTTAGTATAAAGTATGTCTACACATTTTATTCTAAAGATTTACTAATCGCTATTTTGTGGCGGATATATAAGAATCATGCTTTCACTAAAGGGCGCCGAGATATTATAACTAACTAAATCGCTATTCTCAAGATTAATAATTAACCATATTCGTTAATAGACCACGTAGAGCTCGCCTTTAATCCTAAGAGGTAAAGAAACGTTATCCGATCAAATTAAAATTACTTACCTTACCTTATTTCAGCTCCTCGATTTTGGCTTCTCGACTTCAGCTACTCGTTCTGCTTCGATTTTTTATGTGTGTACGCCTGTTCTTCCTACTATTGATGTTTCTTTTGTCTGGAATTAACCTTGTGTTACGCTTCTCACTAACCATTTTACATTGCTGATGGTTCCGAGGATTGAATGGTGACGACTCGAAACACTTATAACCTGTGCTCGTCATGGATCTGCATTAACCAGGACAAGTTTGATCAGGATCTAAAGTAGCATTAATCGTCCAACCAGGTCAGAGCTGTCCATTATCGCATGTGTTAATTAATTTCGTCTATAATATTTACATTATAAATTCACTGTGTCGGAATCTGCCTTCTTCAGTGGTCGACATAGTTTCTACCAAATAATAAGGTTTAATGATACCACCGAAATGATAATAAATGGCTTTTGTTTAGAAAGCTGTCTTCTACATTTTCTTTGTCAGTATAACCTTCATAATTTGTACGTAGTGTATAGATAACTCACTATTGCGGTATTTGATGTAAATTCGTGGAAATATTAACTGTTTTGTTGTGTGGTTAAAATAACCTAGTTTAGGTTAGATATAACAGAACTTTTAGTGAACCTCACGCAGTGTTGTGTTAGCGGGATCGTCCATTTTTAGGGTTTGGAAACTAATATCTGAAAGTGCTGCCATCTACGCAGTAGCCTAAATGTTGTTATCATACCGGTTGTGTTTATAGTCCTATTTATACGTTTACGTCAAAATTTAACGCGGGATAATTCTTTTTTAAATTTACCGTTTAGATTTAAATACGATGTACTATTGTGGATTGGAATGTTTTGAATATAGAGGACCTAATTCTGTCTGGGTATTTGCATATAAAAATTAAGTCAAGTGTGATCTGAATAGTCTTATCTAAAAAACATTTATCTGAGGCTTTGATTATGATTATTACGGATGAAGTTGTAAAACAATGGCAATTTGAACTATCTCATTTCTTTACAAGTTGAAATTTAGTTGGTTGAACCTCCCTCTTCAGGTTGACACAGTGAAAGATCTTTCAATGAACCCGAGTGGTGTATAAAGTAATAATAAAAATTAATCAATTTTGTTTTGGTTGCTATTAACTAAATATTGCGACTTGCCTCGTAAGGGTGTACTTGGGGTGAACCCTTCCATATGTTAATATATAAAGTTTGCCTGGGCTTTGGGGAAAACTTTACTATAAATTAGTCTTATAAAGATTTGCTTCTGATAAGATAAGTGTGAACCTCATAGTTATATATATATATATATATATATATATATATATATATATATATATATATGTGTGTGTGTGTGTGTGTGTGTGTGTGTGTATGTATGTATATGGTGCCAGGAATCTTTCATTATAAAGTATATCGGTTCGTGTTTAGTTAAGAATTATCATTATAGGAAAAGACAATATTTATCTGAACTATAATATGACCTAAGTAATGTTAAGTACATCTGTATCATGAGATAAGCAGTTAGTTACTTGAAAAACGATGCAGTTTATATGTGAAACCGCGGGGTTAAAAGACAATATGACGTAATTTGCCGTTTCTTCTACCGAGGTGTCTTCGGCGGACGCCGTACCCGGACCTTGTGAACGTATCGAGGGCAGCGGATCCCTTTCGCCCTTGTGCGGTTTTGTTAGCGGTTCACCAGGTCGGGGAACTTTATGTGGATTTATCGGGGTCAACAAGACCTTATCGTTTCTGAAATTAGGATAGTGTTTTCTACAACTACTTTCATCTGCACTTTTAATATTTTAAGATTGATCAGTTTGATGCGTACAAAAATTTCATGCTGTAAACTTAACGGTGAGTAAACAATTTGTTTTCGTAAATGTAAAATAGTATTGGATTAACACTAACGTAAAATCTAATCTAAGATTAGAGGGCATAGCTTGCAAGTTATAACCGATTAAGAAATAGGGGCAGTATATTCTCTCCTAACTCAAATTTTAAGATGACCAGTACACGAATTGGTGTACGTGTGGGTATATGTATCGTCTTTGAGTTTGATTAGTGTTTAATAGATTAATAATTAATTGAATTTACTAGCATTATTTGTAATCTCCTCCCGAACAGCAAAAGCATTTATTAACGCAAGTTGGTATTTTGGAGATTTGAAGATAAGATGTTTTATTAAAGGTTAATTTTATTGATTTGAAAGCGACCTGATGGCAAATTCCTGTTTTGACATATTTAATTTCATGTAGTTTTATTTATATCAAACAGTTTTTTTAACGTAACGAACTAGAGAATCTTGAACGATGTTTGTGCAGTTTATGTCTAATTATCTTAGAGTACAAATGATAGAATTTGCTAGATGACGAGTAGTTGGATTTTGTCTAATCAGTAAATAAACGATATATTTAGCGTTGTTTTTTTTTGTATATTTTGTTTACAAGCGTTGGGTTTAACATAACGTAAAATTACGTTAAATAAAGCCATTTAACCCCAACAGCTAATTTACTCGCACGCTTCATATTATTTCAAGACGTGTGAATATTTTGAGATTTGTTTTATATAGCTAGAGTTCCCGGATCGTCTACGTGCACCTGAAGGTAGCTAGCGTAAATGTAAGTGAGGCTGATTTACCTATGTTTGCACAGGTATATTATTACCGATTTTGTTTTAACAACAGTCTGGCGCCCTTTACACGATCTTATCACGATTGCGACTCACCCTCATTGATTACTTTCGACATTACGATAAACCACTCTTAGTATTTAAATTCAGAAACACGCCCACGGCACTCTGTCCCACCGAGCTAGACCGGTGCACTTTAATCATCTGTTACCTTCCGTGCTAATTTTATTTTCGACTGTAACACCTGGGCAAGAGTGTCACCTTGACTGACGGTTTGTTTCTCAGTTAACACACGCACTTTTAGGAAAACCCCGCTTCCGGTTTTTTCCTTTATTACACATGTCGGTTCCCCATGTATGCAACAAGTTGTTTAAATCTTGTTTGAAAGCTTAATAGTTTTGCTAAAAGGTTACTTTGAAGGTCAAGATTTTAGACCAACATTCTATTGATTAATTTGTGTTGCCGTTGAAAAATTGTCCTATGGCGTTAACAGAATACCGTATGAATCACGGGAGACACTGGGCAAAACTCTGTGATCGTTGTGCCTAAGCGGTTCATAGAATAATGAAAGCTGGTTGGTGAAGACGTGTATGAGTTGATGACAGGATTTAAAGCCGGTAACACAAAACGAAAGTACAGGGTGATACCTAAACACGTTCTCGATTTTGAGTGAATTTCAGTCGGGATCACACATTACTATTAACGTGTATCTAAATATGCTGCAAGAAAAAACAATTTGTTACAGTCAAAAATAAAATTAACGCGGAAGTCAACAGATAATTAGTGGTTTGCTGGCTAACTCGGTGTGATATAAAGGATGGTGGGAGTGTTTCTGACTTTAGATTTTTAGGGTGGCTTCGCGTATTGTCGAAATCGCAAATAAGGGTGTCACAATTTGGGTAAAGTAGTGTAAAGGGCGCCAGGCTGTTGTTAAGACTAATTCGGGAATAATACGCCTGAATTCGCGTAGATAAATCAGCCAAACGGACAATACCCACTTACCTGGTCGCGAACTTTCCTCCAGGTGCACATACGTAGTGATCCGGGAACTTTAGCTATATAAAAAATGCTTCAAAATAACCTCACGCCTTTAATGTGATTCTGAAGCGTGTGAATTAGTCAGCTGTTGGGTTCGGCGACCTTCTTTATCCTACTTTCACGTTACTCTACGTTCCTCAAAGCAATTAAATAAAGTACGCAACAAATACTAAATATTTTAACTAATTATAGCAAAATAAGATCTAAAAAAACTTATTTACCCAAGCTTTATCGTCAATTGTACTAAAAAAAAACAAGCATGAAGTACAGTACGTAAATTGGTTATTTTAAACGACTTCGATAAACAAAAAAAAAACAATGTAAATAGGTAAGTCAGATCAGGAATTTGCCATCAGCTTACTTTCATGGACAATAATATACATACTTCGTCGTAACAGTGTACACCAGGTAACTTAAAATTGAAATTGTGAAATAAAATATTCACCCTTATTGGGATTCGGCTCTGCAGGTTGTGTCCTCTCGTTTTTAAAATTAATTCTTAAAATTCAGATTAATGACGGAAATCAATGTTGCTCCTTTGAACGTTGGGAATCAGGAAATTTAGTACAAATCAAATTTATATTAGAGACAGTTAACATCTAGCAACATTAATTGCGCAATTGAAAGTAGTTCATTAAAATAAACAAGGTAATATTAATAGGTCGAAGCCCTCAAAATCAAATAACTACCTTCATTCGCTTAACCTTGCATAATTCGATAAAACAATGTCAATTATAAAACGCAAACAAGCACAATAAATATACAACCTTAGGTAACCTTTGGAAATGTCCTCTGAATTATCTTCCCCTGGGACCTGCAAAAATTGATCCGGATGTGATCGTCTCATCGGTGGAAACTCTTAATCGGCAACAAAACGGTAATTCCAAATGACAGATTCACAGACTTTATATTTCTAAGTAATTGACTAACGAAGTTATCCAAGTTATACACACAACCTGGTGCCATTAACTATTACACCGGGTATACCATTTACGCGTAACACTATGATTCGGTATAGTTATTTACACTTAATGTTCTTATTAAAAATATATTATTTACAAAAGTTACTATGGACAGTGAGACTTGGTCTTTTAAAGGCTGATAGCAGAAGCACGAAGTAGAGGTCGTCAGACACAATACTTCACCATAAAAACATATTAAATCCGCAAAAGCGATCTAAAACTCCGCCAATCACTTGAAGAAAACACTGTTCTAATTTCGGTAACGATAACAGAACCAAGACTGAAGACACTCAAAAATTCGTCACCCTCTTGAATTTTAATATCATATTGATCATTACATTCAATTATCAACCGCGTTAAAAACGAAGACACTTCGGTAGAAGAAACGGAAAAATGACGTCATTTTTTTCCTTTAACCTCGCGCTTTTACATAGAAACTGTATTGACAGCTTTTCAAGTAACTAACGGCTTATACCACTGTACGATACACATGTACTTAACATTACTTAGGTCATATTGTAGTTCAGATAAATATTGCCTTCTCCTATAACGATAATTCTTAACTAAATACGAATCGGTATGCTTCACATCGAGAGATTTCTGGCACCATTTCTCAAATGCGGCTCAATGTATGTTAACAGAAACTTAGTATAATTTAGAATTTTATATCTCATTTTTCTCCAGACTATTGTACTTACACTCAATAACAAATTGCGTTCTTAATTTTAAATCCTTGGGAAAATTTATGACATTTACAATTTCGGTTAAATTAATTCTAACAGAGGAATCCTTTTTAAATTCAATATGACAAATTCTAATTCAAAATACAATATAAAGCTTTATAACATTAATAGAAAAAGATACGTCAATTTAATTTTAAAAGACGTAATTTTCCACCTTCAACTAACGAAAATTTATAAAACTTAAAATAACGAGAATAACCACTATCTATACAAAATTACCCTAACGTTACTTTGATTGTAACGCAAGCACGATAAATCTACATAAAGTTCACCGACCTGGTGAACCTCCAACAAAAAATCCGCACAAAGACGAAAGGGGCGCGCTGCCCACGATGCGTTTGTAAGGTCTGGGTACGTTGTCGGGAAATTCTGCGCCATTACATTCTGCCCATAACTGCGTTCCACCAATACAGAACCAAGACTGAAGACACACTCAAAAATCCCTCAGTTTAGCCATCTTGAATTTTAATATCGACAACTAATCATATTACTCATTACTAAAGAATGGATTATATTAAAGATGCATATATCTCAATTTTTGCATATTTTGATGAAGAGTCAATTACATTAACGAATTGTATCAATTAAAGTTAATTAACGCTGATTAATAATTGCATATTCGTGCAATGTGTGCATAATTTTGTGTATTTTAGCATCTTTATGTAAAAATTTTGGGCAAAATTGAATATTTTCCAAATTTTGGGCGAGTAAGATAAGTATAAAATTGTAGGTAAATTACTTAGCAATCGACAATTCGCAAAAGGCATTCAACGTTTTAATACAATGCGTCGGTTTGAGAAATAGATGGTCAGTTATAAAATATTCGTTATTTTTTGTACCCTTTTCTATAAAAAACTGAATAGAGATCTAAGTAGAGGTATTTTAAAACGATAAGAACTGTGACCTTCATATGCGCAAAAGACAAAGATTAATTAGTACATACATTACCATATCACCTTTTTTAAATACGCACACACTTTTAGAGTAGTTATTATAGCGAGCGTTCTACACGTGTTCCTAAACAGATTTGAGGGTATCTAGGGATATTGTTAATTAAAATTAGTAAAATCAGATTTTTTCAAGACTACTCATAAAAGGATTTCTGATTTGTACGTATATTGTTAAGCATGCAAAATTATTAAGTGGGCCTTAAAGAAGTGATACCGATCACATCTGTAGACGTTAAAATAACGTTTTCTATACAGGGTCCGCCTTTGGGAGCTGATCCTATGAGTATCTGCTAAACTAAACTTACTATAATTTTGAAAATTTGGTGACGTAATGATGTTAGGGCTAACCCATCTAAAATATTTTCACGTTCGTACCACTTCCGGTTATACAGTAAGTCGGTACTTAGTCGCTTGTTTTAAATGGAATACCCCGTATATTAATACATTTTTTGATTCTATGTCGAATTTTAAGGTAAGTTTGTTAAATAAACTAGATACAAAATTTCAGTCGTTTTAAAAAAACACATTTTTCTAAAAAAATTGACAGATGCGGTCTTAGTAATAACTCGTTAATTGTTCTGTTCCTGTCATACAATTTGAATAAAACTTTGAGGTGTTGTAGGCAAAGGTTTAAAGAAAAATATTTGAATAAGTTGCTGCAAAAAATTATAAAAATTGATAACTTTGTGATTCAAAAGTCATTTTTGCCAAATAGAAATTTTCTAAGTCATTTTTTTCAAATTCGATATACAACACAAGTGTAAAAATTTAATGCTTTATGAGTAAATCGAAAAAAACTACTTTTTACTGCGGAGGTAATACATACTTATCAGCGCATCATTACACGATAAAGATGCTTATTTATTTTGTTTTTCTTTTGTAGTCAATAATTTAATAAAATTGTTGACAGTTTGTGTTTTTCTTGATGAAATGGCTCGACTTGAATATTCTTATACAGATTATTTGAATTTAATTTTAATTCACGGAGAATGTTATAGAGTTGTAAAACGAACAGTAAGAACATTTATCGAACGCTATCCTGAGCGCCCCCGACCATCAGCAGATACAATAAGACGTGTGGTTCAAAATTTGGAACAGTTGGGCACATTTAAACACTCTGCGCCTCCCAAAAAAACTGCTATTGATAACGAACAGAATGAAGTTATAACTTTAGGATATTTCCGTGCCTATCCTTGTAATTCCATAAACGACGCGAAAACAGATATTGGCTTAACACCATCGGAAGAATTCTTAAGAAACATAAGTTTAGACCATACTGTTTACGATTAGTTCAACATTTGAAAGAAGCGGATTTCTTGAAATGTATCGAATTTTGTGAAACAATTTTGCTCAAAATACAAGAAATTCCTAATTTTTTGACTAATATCATATGGACGGACGAATCTAAATTTACCAAAAATGGCATATTTAATCGCCGAAACTCGCATTACTGGAACACCGAAAATAGCAATCCAATTCGCGAATGCCATTTTCAGGAAATTTGGAATTTTAACGTATTTTGTGCTATTCGGAATAACGAAATCTTTGACGTGTATTTTTACAACTAAAATTTGAGAGGTTTAAAACAGTTGATTGTTGCGATTTATGATTACAAATTTAATTTCTAGGAGAAAATTATCTTGAGATATTAAACACTCGAATTCAACCCCGATTAAATCTAGAAAGGGAAAATTTATGGTACCAACAAGACGGTGCGCCCCTCACAACACCAACGCTGTTTCCATGAAACTTTATGAAATTTTTGAAGATCGTTGGTTTGCCAATAATGGTCCCTTTCCATGGCCACCTAGGTCACCTGATCTTACGCCAATGGATTTTAATCTTTGGGGTCGAATTAAAAATATTGTTTATGCTAAACCACTAACGCCTAAAGAAGATTGCATTGCGAGAGTGCAAAATGCCTTCAATTCTGTTTCTCCACAAGAAATTCAAAGGGCTACAAATGAAGTCGTTACAAGACGGGTTGAACAATGTCTTGCGTCTAACGGGCAATATTTTGAACATTTATTGTAAATTAATTTACATTTGATCACGAGCAAGAAATACTAAATAAGCGACTTTATCATGTAAGAATGCACTGATAAGTATGTAGTTACTACCTCCGCAGTAAATAGTAGTTTTTTTCGATTTACTCATAAAGTATTAAATTTTTACACTTATGTTGTATATCGAATCACAGATGTAGTATGTATACATCTGTGATCGAATTTGAAAAAAATGACAGAAAATTTCTATTTGGGAAAAATGATTTTTGAAACACAAAATTATCAATTTTTATAATTTTTTGCAGTAACTTATTCAAATGTTTTTCTTTATTTCAATTCTCAATTATTTGGTTTCCATGGTGACCACGAACAAGGAATACTAGATTTAAGTATGTAGCTCATTTTTATCACAAATTTTAAAATTGGGACTTTTTTGATAATAAGTATGAAACAGTTAGGTTTAGGCAAATAAAGTTTTAAACAAACTTACCTTAATTTTTGACGTTAAATCGATCTGAGTAATAAAAAATAGGGGTTTCCATTTGTTTTTTTTTTTTGAGTAACTTGCATTTTTGGATAGTCAAGTTTAGACATTCATAATTTTATTTTTATGAAAAATAGAAATGTCGTTTTTTGCATACTGTTGCAATAAACCTTTTCCTACAACACCTCAAAGTTTTATTCAAATTGTTTGACAGGAACAGAACAATTAACGAGTTATTACTAAGACCGCATCTGTCAATTTTTTTAGAAAAATGTTTTTTTTAAAACGACCGAAATTTCGTATCTAGTTTATTTAACAAACTTACCTTAAAATTCGACATAGAATCCAAAAATGTATTAATATACGGGGTGTTTCATTTAAAATAAGCGACTAAGTACCGACTTCCGGTATAACCGGAAGTGGTACGAACGTGAAAATATTTTAGATGAGTTAGCCCTAACATCATTACCCTGTCACCAAATTTTCAAAATTATAGTAAGTTTGGTTTAGCAGATACTCATAGGATCAGCTCCCAAAGGCGGACCCTGTATATAAACATACGTTTACAGATAGAAAGCAGAAGTAGAAAATTTTGAAAAACATACAATTGCCAATAGTTTTAAAAACTTAGGATAAACTATACTCAATATGATATTTTTTAATTACATTTTTGAAGTAGGCTTAATAATTTTAATGAGATTTAAGATTGTAATAGAAACAAATAAATTATCTTTGTGAAAAATTTTGTATTTCAAATTTCTGCTATATTATGCTGCATTTTTAGCATGACTTTTGCATATTTTCGAAAAATCAATTCACATATATATATATATATATATATATATATATATATATATATATATATATATTGAGATGATTTAAATTACATTCGTGTAGCTATGTAATTCACATAGTGAATAATTTCTTTAGTTTGTACAAATGGTACATCTCGTTATATATAATTTTAGATAAGAATGATTGATTAACATTGAGATGTATGTAAATTTGATTATTTCATAATAAAATGTTTATATAAGTATATTCGACAGCATATTACATTTAAGTATAGGGTATGTTAGTTATCGTTATGATTTAATTCAAGTTTATATTTAGTTAGTAAGTTTATTTAAACATAATGTTCCCTAACGACATGAGGTACAAGCTGTAGTTTACAAAAATAATGTTAAAAACTAGATTTAGGCTGGTATTAATGTCACAATTTAAATGTACGCAGCCAAGAATCATGAAAACATTCGTGTTAGTGCGATAAACGTATATAAGTGCTAAAATTACGAGAAAACAGAACAATTACATTGGTAATTAACTATAAAACATAAACTAGCCAGCAGTTCTGGAATTATTGTGTTTAATCAACATTTACAGGCCTTATACTAGTGATTTGCAACAATTCGACACGTCTCAGAAGAACTTATAAACCTATAAAAGTGTTAAAATAAATTAAATTGAGACATAAACATTAAGTTTAAACACTTTCACATACATTTAAAGTGTTTAAAAGTGTAAAATATTACATTGAAAATTGTAATATCAATTTGAGGTTATGTTATTTCCTCACATAAAATTTATGTAAAAGTTATTTTAGATTGAGACGATTTGTTTAAAATAAATTATAAGAGGTAAAAATAATAAAGTAGCCTCAATTTCAAGTCACAATTCACTATTTTGTGACCATTTTGTCAAATTTAGTTTCTAAGAGTGTTTGAAAAATTAAAATAATTGTCCTTTCAAATTGGCCGTAGGCATGTATAAGATGAATATTTATGTGTAGTAGCATCCCATATTTATGTGGAAATCAATTCCAGGCCTGTAAAGTACATAAAATTAGCTTAAAATCAATAATTCAATGTGAAAATCAACTTGGTTATTAATTGGAGGAATTAGTTCGTGTTTGGATTTAATTTATAGGAAAATTTATGTAGATTATGAATATGTTATTAGTTTTAAGATAGGTTTAAGGGGGCAAAAGTTATGAGGCTTTGAAATTATATCGTAATGTAAAAATTGCTTTAGCCAATCAGAATTTAGGAAACATTGTAGGTAACTATTGATAACAATCGAAGATTTTGGTTTGTACCCCTTTGCATATAAATAGAAGTGTTGAAGGATTACAATCTCTCTCAATTTTTCTCTGTTTCAACAACTTGCTTAAGCAAGATGTTGCCAAATTTTTCGTGAAATTATTTTAAACAAAATAACGTCACTTCGTTAAAAACAAAGTGCGATTTTAGTATCGGAAGTATTAAAAAAAATAAGTGATAGTCATTTGTCGGGAAATAATAAATTTAGGGTTAGTTTACCTTTTTATAAATCAAAATCGGATGTTATCGATAGTGAATGAAGATATTTCCGCAGTTTCGACATTGTTGTTTTTTTTTTTAAGTTTGTTTTGTTTACGATTGTTATGGATATTTAATTGTGTTCTCTTCGTGTGATCATCATTATACATTTTATTTACTGGAAGTGTGTTTAATTTAAAAATAACCTTCAAACTATCCATTCTTTTCAAAATTTATTTTGAAATAATAAAAATAAAGATTCATCAGAAATAAAACAACATTAGTGAAACTTACGTAAATGTATATACAGTTAATATAGAAGCAAATTTGGATGTTCGAGAAGCAGAGTTGGAGTTCGAAGGAGCTGTTTTCTACGATCAACTTCATCATCAGTGACCAGATAAGGAGGACATTTTATGTGAGTGTTATGATTTTGTACTTTATTGTTGACATTGATATTTTCATTGTTGTGTTTATAATTTCCATGCTTAGTAACAAGCATGATGTGCGACAACGTGTATGCATGTTCAAAGGGAACATTATTTGGTCTAAAATTTAAATGGTTAATATAATATTGAATAAATTCAAACATATTTATACTTACATGTATGGCGAATTTCTTTTTGCTTGTAATCAAAAGTCACATGTTTGCGTATTCACAGCGCATGCCCAAGTATACATTTTGAAGAATTTTTGTTATGTACAGGGTGTGACACATATATTGATGCAAATTAAAATTTATAATTCAATTTCTTTGAACAAGTTAGATATAATAAAATATAATTGGGCAATAACTCAATGTGCATTAATCAACTATAATTGTAATATTCAAAATCTTAGTATAATTCAAATAAATAATACTTTACTTTGTCATATAAATATAGTCTCTTCTAAATTTTGAACCCTATCCCCTTTGATGAGTATTTACATGCGACTGTTTTTTTTAAAGTTTGTTTGGGCAATTTAAATAATTATAAATAATAATAATTATAAAAATAAAATATTAATACATGTTACGATTATGTTTTTAAATATTAAGTTAAACAAATATAAATTTAAATAAATAAAATATAATCAATACAATATATATATATATATATATATATATATATATATATATATAGTAACTTTTGTAAATAATATATTTTTAATAAGAACATTAAGTGTAAATAACTATACCGAATCATAGTGTTACGCGTAAATGGTATACCCGGTGCAATAGTTAATGGCACCAGGTTGTGTGTATAACTTGCATAACTTCGTTAGTCAATTACTTAGGAACTACCGTTTTGTTGCCGATTAAGAGTTTCCACCGAGGAGGCGGTCACATCCAGGTCAATTTTCGCAGGTCCCAGGGGAAGGTAATTTAGAGGACATTTCCAAAGGTAACCTAACGTTGTATATTTATTGTGCTTGTTTGTGTTTTATAATTGACATTGTTTTATCGAATGCAAGGTTAAGCGAATGAACGTAGTTATTTGATTTTGAGGGCTTCGACCTATTAATATTACCTTGTTTATTTTAATGAACTACTTTCAATTGCGCAGTTAATGTTACTAGACGTTAACTGTATCTAATATAAATTTGATTTTACTAAATTTACCGATTTCCAACGTTCAAAGGAGCAACACTGATTTCCGTCATTAATCTGAATTTTAAGAATTAATTTTAAAAATGAGAGGACACAATCTGCAGAGCCGAATCCGAATAAGGGTGAATATTTTATTCCACAATTTCAATTTTAAGTTTACCGAATAAGTAACAGTAAAATTGAAATTGTGGAATAAAATATTCACCCTTATTCGGATTCGGCTCTGCAGATTGTGTCCTCTCATTTTTAAAATTAATTCTTAAAATTGAATCTGTGGAATAAAATATTCACCCTTATTCGGATTCGGCTCTGCAGATTGTGTCCACTCATTTTTAAAATTAATTCTTAAAATTCAGATTAATGACCGAAATCAGTGTTGCTTCTTTGAACGTTGGAAATCGGGAAATTTAGTAAAATCAAATTTACATTAGATACAGTTAACGTCTAGCAACATTAATTGCGCAATTGAAAGTAGTTCATTAAAATAAACAAGGTAATATTAATAGGTCGAAGCCCTCAAAATCAAATAACTACGTTCATTCGCTTAACCTTGCATTCGATAAACTTGGTTACCTGGTGTACACTGTTACGACGAAGTATGTATATTATTGTCCATGAAAGCGAGCTGATGGCAAATTCCTGATCAGGCTCACTTATTTACATTGTTTTTTTATGTTTATCAAAGTCATTTAAGATAACCAATTTAAAGTATTTTAGCAGCGTACTATACTTCATGCTTGTGTTTTTGAGTACAATTGACGATAAAGCTTTGGTAAATAAGTTTTTTTAGATATCTTATTTTGCTATAATTAGTTAAAATATTTAGTATTTGTTTGGCGTACTTTATTTAATTGCTTTGAGGAACGTAGAGTAACGTGAAAGTAGGATAAAGAAGGTCGCCGAACCCAACAGCTGACTAATTCACACGCTTCAGAATCACATTAAAGGCGTGAGGTTATTTTGAAGCATTTTTTATATAGCTAAAGTTCCCGGATCACTACGTATGTGCACCTGGAGGAAAGTTCGCGACCAGGTAAGTGGGTATTGTCCGTTTGGCTGATTTATCTACGCGAATTCAGGCGTATTATTCCCGAATTAGTCTTAACAACAGCCTGGCGCCCTTTACACTACTTTACCCAAATTGTGACACCCTTATTTGCGATTTCGACAATACGCGAAGCCACCCTAAAAATCTAAAGTCAGAAACACTCCCACCATCCTTTATATCACACCGAGTTAGCCAGCAAACCACTAATTATCTGTTGACTTCCGCGTTAATTTTATTTTTGACTGTAACAAATTGTTTTTTCTTGCAGCATATTTAGATACACGTTAATAGTAATGTGTGATCCCGACTGAAATTCACTCAAAATCGAGAACGTGTTTAGGTATCACCCTGTACTTTCGTTTTGTGTTACCGGCTTTAAATCCTGTCATCAACTCATACACGTCTTCACCAACCAGCTTTCATTATTCTATGAACCGCTTAGGCACAACGATCACAGAGTTTTGCCCAGTGTCTCCCGTGATTCATACGGTATTCTGTTAACGCCATAGGACAATTTTTCAACGGCAACACAAATTAATCAATAGAATGTTGGTCTAAAATCTTTACCTTCAAAGTAACCTTTTAGCAAAACTATTAAGCTTTCAAACAAGATTTAAACAACTTGTTGCATACATGGGGAACCGACATGTGTAATAAAGGAAAAAACCGGAAGCGGGGTTTTCCTAAAAGTGCGTGTGTTAACTGAGAAACAAACCGTCAGTTAAGGTGTCACAGTCGAAAATGAAATTAGCACGGAAGATGATTAAAGTGCATACATAGGTAAATCAGTCGCACTTATATTTACACTAGCTACCTTCAGGTGCACGTAGACGATCCGGGAACTCTAGCTCTATAAAACAAATCTCAAAATATTCACACGTCTTGAAATAGTAGGTTTAATAATTTTAATGAGATTTAAGATTGTAATAGAAACAAATAAATTATCTTTGTGAAAAATATAGCTTTTGTTAATTTTTTATTTCAAATTTCTGCTATATTATGCTGCATTGTTAGCATGACTTCCGCGTATTTTCGAAAAAATCAATGCATATATATATATATATATATATATATATATATATATATATATATATATTGAGATGTTTAGATAAGAGTAAGACAGGAATCGGACAGTTTAACTAGTAATTTCTTTAAAAAAAAGGGTGATATCAAGCATGATACAGGTACGAGGGATGTAATTGATGTAATTTGGTTCACGATGGTTAGAAAGTGGATTTGTTTTGGTTGAAACAGTCTCAACAAAATTTATACATTTTGGTTTAATCATAAAAAGCATTGTGCTACTAACAAGAATGTCAGGAATGTTAAATAAACTTATTTCCGTAAATTCAATTCAGTACTTTAGTTTGTTTCAATAAATTTCAGTTTTTCGAAAGTATTTTGGCATCTGATTATTTTACAGGTGTTTAACACAAAGTGTAAAGATAGATTTATATTAGGGATATTATATAAGTAGTTTAGAATGCAGGAAATATGGTAAAGTTTAAGAAAGGGTTATAATACGAACTTAAGATGATCAATACTCACATAGTTATGAAAGCGAATGTGTGACAAACATAGCGATGCATTTTAAATGTTAAGAACAGTGTATAGAACATATTTACACAGAGATATTTACATGCAGATACATTTTTATAGTAGAATTTCAAGAAAGTGTGTTAAACGATATGACTTTTTAAAGTGACATAAAAATTATACAATGCAAGCGAGATGAACAATAAATACAATAAAGACAGTTATTACAAATTATTTGGATAACATTTTGAGTTACATGAACGTTTTTAAAAATAAGTTATTTGTAATTTTAGAATTAAGTTTGGTTATGTTTTAAATTTTATGTTTTTTCACAAATTTATAGTTTTTTTGATTATATTAGGCTTAAATTGGATTGTTATAGTGATTAATAGGAGGTCTTCCTCATTATTACATAGTAATATAAAGTGTACATAGCATTTCAACGCAAAATTTTATGAAATGGGGTTGAGTATATAATTTTACTAGGTAAACATAAAATTTCTTTTAAATTTAAGATTTCGGACATTTAATGTGTGTTTTCCTATGCAAAATTTAGTCAGGATTACATATTTGTAATTAATTTAAGTGTAGTTTGTAAGATTAGTTAGATATAAGCAAATTTAAATTAGAATAGGTCATTTTGCATAATAGTTAAAAGAACCATATCATGTTGGATATCTATTTATGCGTAAATTAACACAGATTTCATATCTGTTATTAAAAATTAAATCTATAATTGCATAAGAAAGATATTGCTAAATTTCTATTTTAGTTAAGTTTTCAATTTATTTTCGATCAATCAGAAACATGGTTACATATTTAGAATTGCTTAATAAAAATTGAAGATGTGGTAACCAACAAAAGGGTATAAAAGGAATTGCCCTGGAATTGAATCTCTCTCTATAATTTGCCAGCTGTTTGAAAAAGTTAAAATAGTGTAGTGTTTTTTGTATCAAGTAAGTTTACATAACCTAAATAATTATCGCGAAAATTTAATAACAAACGGAGAGACGAGAAAATCAAGTGCAATTGTTTTTAAACCGACAACCGATAAAAAATAAAGTTAGGTTACCGATACCTGTACGCATTCGTAAAGTTTATTACGAATAATTATTTTTCACTTGTGACGATTTATGTTAACGTTTTAAAATTTCATTTGTTAAAGTCGAATACTGGTTACGTTTCGATAAAATAAAATAGTAATCGTTCGTCAATTGAGTTTTATTTCTGCTGCGATCCTTTAAATAATTTATATTCAAACCGGAACCTAAAATAAAGTGACATTAACTTGAAGTCTTTACATTCACTAAAAATTAATTAAACGACAAAATTAAAAAGCAGTAATATAATTAAACAATATCATCGATTAAACATTGTGGTTGGGTGAAGCCGTAAAGCATAAGATAGCAGTTACCGAAGAAAAGTGACCAACAACTCGAGGACCAGCCTGCAGCTAGTGGGTGAATGGTAGCAGTGATCTTCGTATACCAGAATTTCGATCATTATTGGAAAGTGCCTGCATCTGTATGAAGACATCTGTTTGCAGTTTGGAATATTTACATGTGAGTTGATTTTGATTATAACCCTATCGATCGTGTTCTTATTTGTGTTGATTTCCTGCAATTTTTATTTGTTATACGTATAGGTGTAATTGTTTATATAATACTTGTGTAAACACCTGCAAAATAAGCAGAAATTTAGTTCATTTCAAAATTTTAATTTTCAATTATTCAGTATAATTAAAATCATAATTCAACAAGTCATAATTTAGCAAATCTGACATTTCTTTTGACAATTGTTTTCAGTAACGTTACAACGCATGCGTTAAAGTATAAATTTTGTTCAGTAATTTTTTCATATACGATATTTTTTATAAAGGGCAATCCACATGATATATTCGAACCAGTCATAATTTCCTACTAAATCCTGAACCATATACCCACATTGAGATAAGAGCTAGTCCGGTGCATAAAAAGTATAAAGTATAATATCATTATATTGATATTAACAATTTAATTAATTACTTCCCCATATAAATTAAATATTAAATTAAATATTTTATTATTTATATTATTATTATACAGCACAATATATATATATATATGCGCATATTTTCTGTTACATATCCGCTCTCTACTGATTACCCGTGCTAAAAACGAAGACACGTCAGTAGAAGAAACGGAAGAATTACGTCATCTTTTTCTTTAACCCCGCGGTTTCACATAGAAACTGCATTGACAGCTTTTCAAGTAACTCGCGACCTTATCTCACTTTACGGTACACGTGTATTTAATTTTTATTTAGGTCATATTGTACTTCAGATAAATATTGCTTTCTCCTATAATGGTAATTCTTAACTAAACACGAATCGGTATGCTTTACATCGAAAGATTCTTGGCACCATTTCTCCTTTGTGCCGTAATGGATGTTAACAGAAACTTAATACGAAAAACAGAACTTAGAATTTATATCTTGTTTTTCCTCCAGACAATTCCAATTACACTCAATAACAAATTGCGTTTTTAATTTTAAATCCTTGGGAAAATTTATATGATATTTACGATTTCGTTTAAATTAATTCTAACAGAAAGTCATTTTAAATTCAATACGACAAATTCTAATCTGAAATACAATATAAAGCTTTAAAACATTAATAGCAAAAGATACGTCAATTTAATTTTAAAAGACATAATTGCCCCCTTCAACTAACGACAATTTCTAAAACTTAAAATAACGAAAATAACTACTATTTGTACACAACTATTCTAACACTACTTCTGATCGTAACGCAATTAAACGTAATTAAATCTTGAAGCCAACGAACAAAAAAAACCTATGCGTCTTTAGAAAATTGGAATTCTAAATTTTAACTTGTAATAAAAAACCCTGACATGCTGAATAGCAACAACAAAACAAAACTTTTAAAACCAACATTTCGAAAAACGAGAAGAAAAAAGTTATCTAAACTAAACTGATCGAAACTGCATTTTTTATTCCGTTATTCTATTAATGTGATCCAAACGTAGACAAACAAAATTTCTATTTTCTCAACTTATCTCAAGAATCTTATTCTTTGTTTTTACGTTTTTTAATAATGAAGATAATGTTCTAAGAATTTTTTTTATTTGGTAAACATTACATATAGGTACTAAGATTTAACCATGAGCACACATAGTTATAAATATACCATACAAACAAAAAATAACTCTTATCAATTTGCACGTAAGCCCCCATATAATATTTTATATTATGTAACCATTTTGATTATATAAAGGAGCGGAGTAAATCATAGTACCACAAATTCATTTCTACCAGAATGAAAACTGTTTGCATCTTGATATTGAGCTTGGCTGTTGTAGCCTCCACTAAAAGTAAGTAAATGAGTAACATTTTTTGTTTGAATTTCAACTATAAACTTTGTGTGTTAGAGCTAGAAGAAAAGGCAACATTACCGATATGTCCAATAAGATATTATGCTTGCTGCACATATGAAAACCAATATTTTGCTGTAAACAACCTAGCCAAATGGGCAACAACTATACGTAATCCTTGCTCACCACTTTATTCGTGCATTCAAAATTGCTTATATCGTTATTGGGGACAACCTATTATTATAAGACCTGGCACTTGCCCTATTTCTCAATTTGATCTGCTTAACTTTTACAATTACTTAATCTATAATTATATTTGTTTGCCTAGGTCACTTGTTAGTTGTCTTAAAGGATGTCTTACTGATTTTGAACCATGGCCTCTTTGTTATTGGACTTTTTACCCAGTAACAAATATAAATGTAAGTATATCTGCAATTAATTTTGAAGGGGCCCCAGAAGCGGACGGCACTACTGGCTAATAAAGTTATATCATATTCTTACAATATACTCCATAATTATTATTGTAATAAAAACAAATGAACTGGAATAAAACTAACGTTCTTTTCTTCTAATCATATAAAATTCAATACCTTGCGCCTCATTTATATCAAATCGATGAGTTCAAAAAAGAAACTTCTGTATTTGTTAAATAAGAGTAGTATCAATTAAGGTATTAAATGCTAAAAATGCCAACATTATACACTTTGCTCATCAAGAAATTTTAAAACATACAACCACTTCAGATCAATTTTCATCATTAAGGTAATTATCGCTACATTTTTTTGATAACAATTACAGCTACCATCCTCAGTAAATGATGATAGCTTTAAGGATTAGTTGAGACGTCCAAGTAAATGTATGAAATATGAAAACGCCTGCTATAAATATAACAACCAACAATAAAACCTAATAAAGAGTATAGTTAGCTATTTAATAAATTAAATATTATTAAACTGTTTTGAAGACAACAAATCAGAATACCTTCTAACGAACAATGAAAAATGTCATAATCAAAGAACAAAATGTAATCAAATTATGACGTAAGTTTAAAGTTGTGAAAAACTTAATCTGAAATTGATGAAAGTATTCACAAGTGGAAACGACATACCAATTAAAGATCCAGTCAAATCTAACTAAGAAATTGTTATCGGTTTTTAATAATTGTAATTGTTGTTGTACACACATGCGTGTATTTAATATGGTTTTTGAATTTAACTATATATGTTAAATTATTATACTTATAAGTAACCGTAGCTAAGTGTAGTGCATCTATACACCACCCACTAGATTCTTTAATAAGAAAACAATTCGGTTGAGTGCACGTACAAAGTGATTTTTGACTGCAAAGTTTCTGTTTATTTAATAAACATATAAAAAAAATCGTTCAAATCTTAAACTACCGAAATTATTGTTTTACTCATTTAATTCTGCAGAAAGCAGTAACACATCAAAGTAAGGAGTAACTTAGTAAACATTATTGTTGACTCAACGCAATAATTATAAGTAAAACTAAATGAAGTATAAACCATTGAGGTCAAGCGTGTAGGTACTAGATTAATAACAAGTTAGTAATTTCGCCTTAAACAAATCGATCTTTATGTGAAACTGTCTGTATTCAAAGTTAATAATAAGGAAAGTTAAATTCTCGTGGCACAAAGTGTCTACCCTACATGAATAAATAGAATAAAGGAATAAAATAGAATTAATGTCAAGGCATCTTTTACATATTTCTAACTGAAGTTGAGACACCAACGACAGTTACGAGTTCAGCACTACAAGAGGCATTGCTATATTTTCTCAATATAAACTGACAGCGAAAGAAACAAGTAACTTTTGTAAGAATTTGCTTATTTAAGAAAATGTTAATATTTTAACCAAGAGAACAACTGATACACGAATAATCATATAGTTCAACTGGAATTACTACATTCTGTGTAGTAGCTACACAATTTCCACTTATATAAGCAGGTAGTAGATTGGTATATATAGTTAGTTGTCATAAATTCATCGTCTTGATACCCAGGTGAATAGATTGTAATTGTAGACTAAATTGTTTCGATGTCTTTAAAGAGAAATATGACGGCAAACGTGTATAGGTAGTGTGTAGATAATAGAGTTAGCAAGCAATCTTTGTCGTAGCTAAAAGGTGACCATGTAATTTCAGAAAGAATCGTAGAAGTTCAGCTGGAGTTACTACATTCTGTGTAGTAGCTACACAATCTCTACTTGTATAAGCAGGCAGTAGATTGGTGTATATAGTTAGTTGTCATAAATTCATCGCCTTGATAACCAGGTGAATAGATTGTAATTGTAGACTAAACTATTTCGATGTCTTCAAAGAGAGATATGACAGCGAAACATGTATAGGTAGTGTGTAGATAATAACAGTTAGCAAGCAATCTTTGCTGCAGGCAAAAGGTTGCCATGTAATTTCAGTAAGAATCGCAGAAGTTATATTTCAAAGTAATCAAAACTGCAGTGTTATCATCAGTACTGCAGGAATGGTACAGAAAGGCCTCAAAGAAGAAAGAAGAAGTAAAGTCAATAATAAATAAATTCAACATGCTTTTGAACAAAATTATCTCATCAAATTAGATTCTAATTCTACCACTAGACGCCCTAAATTTTTTTAAAATTAACATAATCATGTCATTAAGTTAATTTCAATGTAGAAGTAAGTAAACAAAGGTATACAACGATGAGTTAAAAAATCATTTATACCCACAAAATAAAAAATTACAATATAAATAGAGAAGTACTTAATAAGAATGATGTATAAGGGTCAATGGCGTAACATAGTCAAATTACGCACGTCACATTTTATTTCTAGTTAATTTAACAAATTTACTGCTCATGTGTGAAACTGATTCTTTTTTGTACGCTACAATTTATATAAAAATATAATATTTCTAGTTAATTTGTAATCTACCGGTTGTTTTTGTTATCCATTTAAGTAACAATAAACACGTAAGGCAGTTTTGAAATACCAAAACACAGGTTTTTTAAAAAAGACCTGAAGCTCTTACTTGCACGCAAGTTTTCAAATAAGATAACAAATGATTAAACTGTATTATCGATGTTTACCTTGTGACCTATAAATTCTTTGTAGGTTATGCAATCGACTTTTTTGACTAATGTTAAATCGACTTATTAGCTCATTTTACAACGTTTAGCAAAGTTTCGCCAAGATCGACCACGTCTGTGTGCGTGTGGGCGTGCATGTACGTTTGCGCGTGCATGTATTTGGGTGTGTGTGGGTATGGGTGTGGGTGTAGGTAAGGGTGTGGGTGTGGGTATACGTATTTGGGTGTGTGCTGCGTTTATGTGTACGTGGGTGAGTGCGGACGTATGTGCGTGCGTGCGTGGGTGAGTGCGGACGTATGTGCGTGCGTGCGTGCATGCACATGTGAGTAGTATAGCAATGTTTGTCCTAGACCAAGAGGTGATGTCAAAACGATCAGCGACATGGATGAGCACTTACGCCCCACTCCCCTACTGGGAGTGGGCAAGGGGCTCTACGGGTGAATACTGGTGAAACGACCTCCAATGTTACTTGAACAGAAGCTTGTGTCGGCAAAGGAGGGAAGGTATCTCGGGGTCACTCTGAACCGGACTCTTACTTGGAATGCGCACATGGAGCCAACAACCACCCAAGGCAAAAACTGCATGGTTGCGTATCGAGTTATTGAGAAAACATGTGCTATTCATCAGGCCAATGATAATCTATGCAGCAATAGTCTGGTGGCCAAAAGTCAACCAGATCATGACAAAGAACATTCTAAACTGTGTGCAATGTCGACCGCGCCCACGGGTGCTTTAAACGGTCTATTGAATCTTCCAATAATGAACTCGTTCATTTCGGGACAAGCCAGGCTGAGCTCATACAGACTGACGGATGGACAAACTTCTTCCGAGGTTACTCCAGAATAAACTCCATAACACTGGGGATGTGCTACTAATGCCATCCGACTATATGGTGCCCAAGTATTGTTTTAAGCGACCATTTGAAATCAGAATCTCACACAGAGAAAGCTGGCGCAATAACTGCAGAGCCATTAAATCTGGAGAACAAGTATGGTACACAGATGGATCCAAAACAACAAAATGCACAGGAGCTGGGATTAACGGAGTCAATGCGTCGATATCCAACAGCATTCGCGTGGGACAAAATAGCGCAGTTTTCCAGGCTGGCTTGTGCCTTATCAAAGTGCTTCCATGAAAACCTAAGTTTGGAATGCAGCAGCAAACCATACACGTTTTCACTGATAGTGAAGCTGCTATTTTAGCACTTGAAGCCTACAATTCTGGAATGGCCAAACTAGGCGCTGACACCCAACCGTTTGGACCGGTTCCCCTCCACGGGATAAGCTATGGACAAGCTCGAATGGAGGTATCCCACTGGCTGAATTCACCCAAAATCGAAAACTGGAACAAAATGCCAGACACTCGCAACCTCAAGAAGCTGTCGATACGACCCTCTAAAAACCTCACAGAAAGACTTCTGTCCTTCAGCAGCACAGAAGAGAGGATATGGGGGGGGGGGGTAGTCACAGTACACTGCCGGTTAAGGCATCACCATTACAAAATCAAAGTCTGCAATGACAGTAGATCGTGTAGGTGGTGTGACACGGAAGACGAAACAGCGAAATAGGTACTACTTAAGTGTAAGACCCTGAGTCGTCACCGACTAACAACAGAGTTGAGAAACATCTAGACAAACCCTATACACACCATCCGTAAATTTATAAGGGTAGAGCCTAACACCACGCGGAAGCAATAGATCTACAAAGTCGACGCTTACAGGAATCTTAATGGAATGCTCCCTTAACCAAAAAATCAATGTGTGAAACTGATTGTTTTTTGTACGCTACAATTTATATAAAAAAATATATTTCTAATTAGTTTGTAATCTAGTCGTTGTTTTTGTTATCCATGTAAGTTTGCGCTTATTGGAATAATAATAAACACATAAAGTGGATAAGCACTTAAGTACCGCCCTCTACGGAAGTTTGAGTGAGGTTGGACCAATGAGATATGTTAGCTAATAGTTAAGCTCCGCCCCCCCCTGGAAGTAGCTGTGATGCAGCCAGTGGCAGACGTGAGCGGTCATCTTTTAGGCGAAGGGCCATGTTGGCATTGTTGATGCGGGAGCTGCTTCTTCGAATGTTCTTTAATGTGGAAGTTAATTGGCTTCTTTAGGTATCTGGTAGGTTCTTTGCCGCTGATTCTTACGCCTGCTTCTGGTGCAAATATAAACCCTGAAAAAATTGTTTGAGCTGTGCGAAATCAGAACTCCGGAAAGCTGACATGATAAACTTAATCGTTACCTCTGCGCTACAAACGCATATTAGGTATATACTGTAGGAAGCATTATTTCTAAATTCAAACTCGTTGTGACGTCAGAAACACGGTTGGAAATTAGAATTAGAAAATCGGTACAGAATATTTATTAATACCAAAATAACGTGACTGTATGTATTAATAAAATAATGTAATAAATTTGGGAATCAATAATTGCATTTTAATTGTAAATTTAAAACAGTAAAGAGGGATATCCCAATTCATGATTATGACGTCATCGGCGCGACCAGATGTAAGAAGTTAAGATTAATAAATCAATGCAGCAATATTTACTTTTAATTGATGGTAGTTAAATTCTACCGCATTTCTACCGTATGTTATCTAGAGACAATTTTGTGTGGTTATATTCTCTTGTGGTAATTAAATAGTAATTTTTTGGAGTTAGAAATTATTTATCGATATAAGTAGTTTACACGCCCGCTTCGCGGGGTTAAAACCAGAAAGCTGTGACTATCCATATAAGTTTGTTTGCACGACTACGTCGAGAATTAAAATGAAACCGGGGTGATTATTTATCGATGTAGGTTTGTTTACACGACCATTTTGCGCATTGAAATCAAAATGGAGTGATTATTTATCGATATAAGTTTGCTTACAAGGTCACTTTATTGTTATGAAACACTTACATTAAACCAACAAAAAAGCAGACAAATTCGCGTTTTTAGTTTTTTTTTTTACTAAAACCGAACCGATAATATATTTATGGTCACAACGGTTAATTATTATTATCGGTAACATACCCGGTACGACCGAATTAAACCTCTACAACTAACTGTCTTCCCTCAAATCCACTTCCGTTTTCAAGTTACTAAATTATAACACAAAAATATTGGGTGGGAATATTCCAACCTTCCTTACATTCCAAATTAATTCCAAATTTTTTTTGTTACAACATAACAAAGGGGCCCGCCTTTAGATTTTGGCGTTTTGTTTACTCTAGCGTGTGTTTTCCTTTTTAACCCTTAATTACATACATTTAGATCGTAGTCACATAAAATACATAAAATAAAACACGCCGAAAAAATGATCAAATTACGCCTTATTGACAAAATATTAAAACTATTTAATTATCTTTCCTTTTGCGGTAACAATTGTGATTTCCTGTTGCTATTACAATATTAAAATTCTCTCGGTCCGCTACTTACACGTTTGACAACATCACAAACCCCTGGTACATGGAAAACTATGAAACATGCGTATGTTGATGCGTAAGGTTTGACCTAAAACTAGACGTTATTAGATTCCCACTATAGATGGCGAATAAAACTATTGTAGTCATTTTTTCCAGTCTTTTATAATTATATTTTTGTTCATGGTCAAAAAATAAACAGATTAATGATAAACTTCTTCAGGATGTATATAAATTGTTTTTCGGACATAATAAAAAAATAATTTATTGATTTTACCAAAACGTAATTAAAATTGCTGTTTTATCAACTTATCACAACATTGCCAAGGTTACTCTTACAATATATACGTAAGTATTTGATTTGAATAAAACACGTTCTAAGAAATTTTTTATCTGGTAAATATTAATTACAACATACCGGTACTAAAATTGAACACTTAAATACACAAAATCTGTATTTGCTTGATACAAGGCCACTTGTAAACATGTAATTCAAAGAATAACTCTTATCAATTTGTACATAGGCCTCATATAATAATTCATATATAACATGTACATACAAAGAAAAAATATTGTGATCACCCCAAATGTTCGAGGCCCCATTGATATTTACGCAAATAAAGCGTTATAGGCCTTGATTACTACGGTTTTGAGGAGATAAAGTAATTTGTTTTGTTCGATTACAAAAATTTACTCGCAAAAAATGTTACTCGCGTCTTCGCTATTCGATGCTAGGAGGTTCCTCGGTCACATAGGGAAATTACGTGGGAAAAAACAGCATCATATGAATTTTATCCGTAAGTGAGAGGAAGCAACGATGGTTCAAGACTTCTCTAAGGTTTGTTTTTTATCTAAATTGTTTATTTCCAAACGAAGGTATGGTCAGGTTCAAAACTAGAGTAAGAGAGTGGAGAAGTACAGTTTCATCCGATAATTCATCTCTAAGATTGGCTAAGGCTAGCTTTTTAGCACGAGCGCGCGTGCGTGTGCGCGTGCGCGTGCGTGTGGGTGTGCGTGTGTGTGTGCGTGTGGGCGTGCGTGCGTGCGTGTGTGTGTGTGTGTTATTAACACACACTGGGCTAGTCAGGAGCATATTTTAAAAATATTTTTGAATATAGAGGGTCATCCATATTGAATGGGTGAGCCAAACTTACTTTTTTTCTAATGGAATACCCTGTATACTATTTTGAAATTGAACATGGCTTAACTTGACCATTACTCCAATGTACCGTTTTACTATGTCATACAGGCATTTTAGTAGTTAGGGCCAATTTTAAGTTAAAATCGTGCCGTATTAGAGAACTTGCCTCCAAACTTAACACCCTGTACATTTTTTCATCCATCGATGCAGAGATTCATCCCCTTCAACTTTACTATTTAAATTTGGCTACATTCATCATCGTTCAATTCTAGAAAACTAAAGAAAAGTTTTCTTACCTATTCTAAGCAAAATTAATTATTTTTTAAATTAAAAAACAAATCGCCTGGCATAAATGACGTTCTCCTTCTATCAATATTTGATATTTCCCTTTTAATATTTACTTGCTGTTAAAAGATTATTTTTTTAACAATGAATTTTACCAAAGATCAATTAATTCATAAGGTGTTTCATTTAAGAAAACTATAATAATGACATGGTCGAGTTATGGACCATAATGTGTAAAAAAATAAGCTTTTCCAAAAAACATTATTTTGGGTAAAAACTAGACCATATTTGAAAACCCATAAAAATTAAAAATCATTTTTCTTTTGTTAAGTTTGGAGGCTATAAGTTCACGAATACGGCACGATTTTTACTTAAAATTGGCCCTAACTCCTAAAATACCCCGTATAACATAGTAAAACCGTATATTGGAGTAATGGTCAACTCAAGCCATGTTCAATTTCAAAATAATATACAGGGAATTCCATTAGAGAAAAAAGTAAGTTTGGTTCACCCATTCTATATGGATGACCCTGTATATTCGAAAATATTTTTAAAATATGCTCCTGACTAGTCTTCAACTTTTATCTTTATAAAATTTTTTGGTATCTTTTAGTATAAATAAGATATTGGACTACGACGGAGGTCTGACTAACCCTGTATATATATATATATATATATATATATATATATATATATATATATATATATACGTATAGGGTGTCCCTAAATTGCATAGCCAAAAGGATAATGAAGATTACTTACGTGAAAATAAGCCGATTTAACTAAACTTGCCTTAATCCAAAAGTTGATAACAACGAAGCTGCAGGGTGTCAAAATTGAAAAACTAAATCACATTTTCTTTCATATCTTTCGACAGCATTGAGCTAATTTTATAAAATTTCTTATATGGGGGTTTATCGGGGTGAGAAATTCAAATTTATGATCGATTTCGGTGTATTCCCTAGAGGTCGCTACAAGCAACCACTAGGACATGTTTAAACCGCTACAAATTTTTTGTGCTACACTGTAGACCCTTTTAGTATGGAATAATAGTTTTACCTGCCTTTTCTGCTTAACAAAGGCATACCTTCTTGATAGCGCTAAGAGTACCGGTTTCCGAGAAAAACGCATCTAAAGCTCATGATGCATGCAAATTATCCAAAAGTATAATACTAATTCATAATAATAATAAGAATAATTCATAAAGCCAATTTATTGAAAAAAATAAAGAAGAATGAAGTTAAGCAATTAAATTGCATTATTATCAACCAAAAGCTAAATAAAAATTAAAATATGTAAATTTTGTTTTAACAAGTGCAATTGGTGAACGTTTCTGGAAGGTATTCAATTTGCTAATTCAACAATTGTTCAAAATTTCCACCATTTTCCTGCATGTACAAGTTAATTCTTCTTAAAAAATTACATTGTACTCTGGACAATACTTTACGCTATTATACAATAAATTGGCTTCATGAATTATTCTTCTTGCGTATTAACTGGGGATGCATATATTTCAAGGCACCCCACAAAAAAATAGCAGGGTGTCAAGTCCAGTGATCGAGCCGGCCAGTTCACAGGTGCGTCACGTCCTCTTCCAATCCATCGTTGTGGATATACCTCATTTAAATGTTGTCTTACATTTAAACTAAAATGAGGAGGTGCGCCATCATGCATAAACCAAAGGTCACGACGAAGGAGTAAGGGCAAATCTTCCACTAAAATAGGTAAATGTTGTATTAAAAAGTTCAAGTACCTATCTCCATTCAGTCTATTTGGCAGTACAAAGGGCCCAATAATAAAAGTGTCTACAATTCCAGCCCAGATATTTACTTGAAATTGATGCTGATAATGAGATACGACTTTCATGGGGGTTTTCAACAGCATAATAATGTTTATTGTGAACAGTAGCTTCGTACACTTCTTCGACCGTTGCAATGGCAAAGTCCATAGACTAAAAGCATATTCACCATTTCAAAATTAGTGAAACTGTGAGCAATAATTAGTATCTTTATCAACGGAAAAGCGACAGAAAAAAACTAACGTATGATAAATAAATTCAACTGTCGGTATGGTAACTAAAAAGCAAAGGTGACTAAAGTTTTTTACCTAAGTTAAAGCGCTTGCGCAAATGTACAATGCATTAGAAAATATTTTTCCTGGCTAAACCGTTCGTCTTATCCAATTTTTTCACGAGAAAAAAAAGATTCGAAATCAATTGAAATTAATTAGAACTAATTGTTATTGTGGAAAAAAATACGATGGTCAAATAAGTTATTTTGATACTTTTGGATAATTTGTATGCATCATAAGTTTTAGATACGTTTTTTTCGGAAACTGGTGCTCTTAGCGATATCAAGAAGGTATAAATTTTTTAAACAGAAAAGGTAGGGAAAACTATTATTCCATACTAAAAGGGCCTACAGTGTAGCAAAAAAAGTTGTAGCGGTTTAAACATGTCCTAATGGTCGCTTGTAGCGCCCTCTAGGAAACACACCGAAATCGATGATAAATTTGAATTTCTCATTCCATTTTATAAAATTAGCTCAAAACAGTCGAAAGATATAAAAGAAAATGAGAAGTAATCGTCTGTATACTTTTCGCTGTGCAATTTAAGGACACCATATATATATATATATATATATATATATATATATATATATATATATATATATATATATATATAATGGCAAATTTGATTGTCGGAAATTTAGAATTTCACACAGTTTCGAGCGCTACAAATTTTTGGTATTAGGTATTGAAACGCGTTCGGTGTTTTTGATTTTGTCTGATGCGTGGTTGCAACTCCTGCGACAGACTCAGTGTTTCAGCTTTTTAAGTGAATTATTTAAAAAAAATATCCCTTCATTTTTTGCTCTAATGAAATTAATGGTTTTGGGATAAATTACATTTATTAGTAAACTGGTTTTAACCAATGTTTAATAGAACCAACCGGTAATGAGAATTGTTTTAAGAAACCTTTTGCCTGTTAAATATTTACTTTGACATACGAATACTAAAATTAAAGCGCTGATGTTAACAAAATAATTATTTTTATGTTATCACTGCCACAGAATCCTGATAACTAAAGACACTTGCAAATATACAAGACAGAAAAAAATTACTCTTATCAATTTGCGCACAATATTAATATTTGATATTATTATTTCGTTATATAAGGGCGTAGAGCAATGTATAGCAACACAACATTACTTCATCACCATGAAAATTGTTTGCATCCTGATATTGTGCTTGGTTGTTACAGCCTCTACAAAAAGTAAGAAAATAGTAAATGTTTTGCTTTGAATTCTTAAAGTGTGTATTTTGTATTTTAGAGCTGCAAGAAAAACAACAGTTTTTGTGTCCAGTATACGCTTGCTGTACTTATGCAAATCAAAACGCTGCAATAAACAACCTAATACAATGGCTAAATAGATATATCCGATGCTCGCCAATTTATTGGTGCGTTCAGAATTGCCTAAATATTTACTTTGGAAAAGTGGGTCCTCTAACACCTGGCACTTGTGGAGTTACTCAAAATGATTTGACTAATCTCTACAATTACTTAATTTACAACTACATCTGTTTACCCAGGTCACTTCTCAATTGTCTTAAAAGATGTCTTACAGATTTTGAACCATGGCCTCTTTGTCACTGGACCTTTAGACCAGTACTTGATGTTAATGTAAGCATATCAGCGATTAATTTTGAAGGAGCACCTTAATATAACAATTAAGTCAACTTACAAAAGTAAACGTTTTTAGAATGTAATATTTTTAAAGTTTAAGGGAACATTATCATATAGTCGTACCATTTTTAGAATTCACTGGATAATACTTATTATGTTAAAATAACAGAATTTATTGACATAAATAAAGTAATGTTATGTTCTTCTGCTTGGATGGTCCAACATTATGTACTTCATTTATGTCAAATGTATAATAGTTTTCAAATAAAACTTGTTAAGTAACGAAAAGTAAGTAATTTAGTAATTATAGTAATTATATATTTCCCCAAACAAACAACATTAACCCTTAAAGTACTACGCTATTGTGTGCAGCGTAAAGGACGGCGTGAGGTCCTTAAGCGATCCCACACTTTTTTAAAGTAAATGGTTGCAAAGCTGTGTAAATATATTTTGGATGAAATATTTTTGTTAAGGTTAAAACGGAGGCCGGCGTGATTGTTATGCTGCAAGCACGATCTCGCGCCAGCTTCGATTGAAGCACAGCATACCTTAGTAACAAAACAATAAGTATTTTTAATATTTATATAATAGTAACAAAAGATCAAAACAATGAACAATTCGAATTAAACTAAATGCAAAGTTAAAAAAAATCACTTTCAAGCCATTCAAGATTCATGGGTTTTCATGATCGCAGCAGTACAGGTTCTTGATGATTTCACCACGTCTGTTATTTTTACAGATGAACATTTGACATCAATCTTTCTGTCGGTAGACCTAGGACAAAGGCGGCATCTTCCGCGCTTCCGAGCTTGAACCTCCAGTACGTCCTTGCATTCTCTCAGTTGGGTGAACGTTCACGCTGCATGCCTCAATAGCCATTCGCACGCAATTTCATGGTTTCTTTTGCGAGTTGTCCTCCTAACATTTTTAGAAAATGTCGTCGTCTGAATGAACAGGTTCCAAGGTGCCAACGTTATCTGTGGTGATTCCACGGCCTGCAATGAAAAGAGGTGTCATTAGATGTTTTACGACCGGTCCCCTTTCGTTCTTTTCTGGATGCGCATTCGGAATATTGCCAGTGTATATTTGTAAATTAGTACAGGTAAGTCGTCTCAACGTCATCCAAGGCCCAAATTTTAATCTCGTGTTTTGCAGGCTTAAATTTGATACTTCTGGTACAAAACTTTTTTTGTAGTTCTCATCAAATTCATCCCATATGTTTGGGATGCTAACTTATCCGTTTCTCGTCCAATTTATCTTGTAATTTTATCGTCTAATCTAAGAAATGTACGAATTGCGATAAATCTATCACGTGACATTGCCGCTGTGAAAATTCGTACTGATTCATCTATTGTACATCGTATGTTTGTTTCTTCAACGCAAAACTCCTACTCAAAATAGAACTCCAGTAATGGGATCTAACTCAACTTCCGTCAGTATCTTCCAATTCATTCCAAATCATTCGCGAGAAATGGGTTAAAAGTATCCAAAACGTGCGTTGCAGTAGACGCTTACGGTGCCAGTCATCTTTTTTCAACATGTTATGACAACGACGGCGCCCACATACAGTTGGATTTGGTGTTCACAACTTTACAGATTTGGCTGTATATTGATTGAAAGTCGACTCACCTTCTTCAGCTTCATTATCTGACGTAGCAACATCTTCGTTTCCTTGCTCGTTATCCTCCTCTTCTACATATTCAACGTATAACCAATAAAAAATTTATGGATGTGATCGGATTATTAAAAAGCTAGGTTTGCACCACGGTCTAACTCAGCAAAGTACAATGCTTGCGAAACTTACTATAGGTTGAGAACTCTTTTTAACAGGTTGTGACGGATGCAAAGATGTCAAAAGATATAATCAGTAAATTATTTGTTTGTTTTCTCCTGTTGGATGCCACTCAATTTTATAGGACTAATAATTAAAGTACAACAAAAATTGAGAAAGTTGCACAATAATACCACAAGTAATCTGAATAACACTAAACAGCTGTATTTATTTGTATAATTAAAAAAACAAAATGTCAGATTAATTTTAGCATAAAATAACTAAAACGGTATTTATCGTAAAGCTTTACGATATTAAATAATTCCTAATTCACACAAGTATCTATATCTATAGAACACACAAAAATTGTTTCTCCCTATGTCCGTTATAGACTTTGAAACCATCCAACCGATGAACCCAAAAAAAGGTTTCATTAGAAAGGCAATAATGCGAAGATGGTTATAGACCAATAAGACAGGCACATTCGATTCATTCATGATTTTGATTTTCTCGAATTTTGAAATTTTTAAAATTTATATTTTTAAATAGGGTATCTACTATGTTTTATATTTGATCAAAATAACAAGAATAACAGTATTAAAAATATATGTAGCTTAGTGCTGACTTTTAATGGATTTTCAAAGTGGGTTAATCCACGGGCATTGAATTCATCATTTTAATGATATTTTAGACATCTATACCATTTTAAACAAGATAAACCTTATTTTCTATAAAATAAAATCACCACGATCAAATTACGTTCAGACGTATTCTAAAACGTGTTGTGACTCTAGCATTATTTTAAATGCGTAGCATTTACATGTCCACGGAACGACGAATTATTCTTCTAACTAAAAAAAAGCATAACTTTAGCGTTTTTTCAAAACAAAATTGGTTTAAGAAAAATTTTACCTTTAAATAAATATCGTAAACGGTTATTGAGGTGTGTTGTGATCATAGCGCGGAGCGAAGCTCCACGCTAGTACAAGCGTATAATCTATCTTTACTTAAAACTCAAAATGGAATATGATCAACACTATATCTTTAATAATAAAACGTATACTTGACCTATGTCAACAACATTACAGTTACAAGGTGATGCACTCAAATTTATCGCAGAAACCGTTAGCCAGTCAGCTGTTCCGTTTCATTATAACCACGCTTGTTTACTTAAAACGTACTTTGCATAAAATGATACGTATTACTTACATTTTCTTGCACTCAGAATAAATATATTAACTTTGTCTTAAAACGAACTACAGTTAGAGAATTTCATTTCCCATTCATAATATAAACATATAGTACGATACGGTAATTTCCAATTATTTTCACTAACATACAAAGAAACGAAATTTCGGCTCAAACCACTAAAGTAGATGTAGCTTTATTTCAAATGAACGAAAGGTAGACTAGACTAACAGCAGGCGTACTAACAGCATGCGATGTCTGTTATGTATCTGTTGTAAGCTATATAGGAGATTGATTAATCCAAACACGATACTTTGGAAATATGTTTATTTGGTTCTAAAATTACATACATATTTTACTGACATGACGATGACAATCCCTAGAACAAAAACCACTGCGGCGTTGCCGGACCGTGTCTTTTCATAACATGTGCGACACGCCCCTTGTGAAAAAATGAATTTAATGACTTTAACAATTAATTATAAATTTAATTTTTCTGGTAATTTTATTATACGTCCACTTCTAGTACACCTAAAGCTTTCTTCGTTCATAGTGGCCGGATTTTGCACTTGAGTAATGTGCGGATTTGGCACTTGAATGATGGGTGGATTTGGCACTTGAGTAGCGGTTGGGTTTACTACTTGGGCTGTGTGATGGTATTGTTCATGTCTTCAGAGGAATTAGAGGTGTTTAGTGATTTGTCGATTTCTTCGATATTGGCCATCACCAGCCTGTACAATGTAGTCTCCAAGGCTTGATTGGCGTTTGACAATAGCTGGCGTCCAATCTCTGGTTTCTTTTTGAAGTAGAATGGGTTGATTGGCTTCAAGGGTTGACAACTTTTTCGTTGTTGTAGTATATCTTTTTTCTCGGCTGTCTTTTTTCAAGTGCCACCCTTACATCAGTCGATGTAAAGTTGGGTATTAGGATGTCTGTTTTGACTGGCATTATTGATTTGAGCCTCCGACCCATCAGTAATTGGCATGGGGCAGGAAGATCTGGTATGGGGGTTATATTGTAGTGCACAATTGCTATATATGGATCCTCACCTTCCTGATAGGTCTTAACTAACAGGCCTTTTATCGTCTGGATGGTTCGTTCACCATGCCATTTGAGCGGGGATATTTGGGGCTAGAAGTGTTTAGGAGAATATTATATTTTTTTATCTCTAATGGTATTCCGTTGATTAAAAAATTTGTTTGAGGGTTGATAAAACAGTTGATCCTGTTTTATTAGGTAACTTGACCATTGTGAATTTGCTATAGTAGTCTACTAGAACAATAAAATCCTCTTGGCCCAATGATTTAAAATCGATGCCTATTTTTTATTACGATAACATTGGGATTTCGTGAGGGGTCAAGGGTTCCTTAGGGTTTGAAGCTGCATACTTCTGGCAAGTGAGACAGTCTAACACAATGCTTTCAATATCTCCCGACAGACCAGGCCAGTATACATAATCATTGACTAACTTTTTGGTAGAAATAACACCTTGGTGAGTGAGGTGCGACAAGTTTAGGAATTCTTCCCTCAGACTAGATGAGATAATTAATCTATTTTGATAAAAAAGCATGTCTTCATGTACATAAATGTCATTTCGAATTGACCAATACAATTTAACTGGACTCGGGACATTCGATTTATGGGACTTTATGCGGAGTGAAATCCTCATCAATGGATTTGATACGCCTAGTTTCATTATCTGAAGTGGTGGATAATACTGAATATACTTTAAGGTGGTTCTCAAGGTAGTCGGTGTCAATAGTGTCATTAGCTGGTTCACGACTGAGTGCATCTGGGACATGCATTAGTCTACCTGAGACATAGAATATTTCGAAATCGTATCTTAATAATCTAAACACCAAACGTTGAATTCGGGGAGAAAGGTCGTCTAGCGGTTTTTGAAGTAGTCCTACTAGTGGGCTCTGGTCAGTCTCTATTTTGAATCTGCGACCAAAAAAAATAATAGTTGAATCGCTCACAACTACGTACTACAGCTAATACGTCTTTCCCTATATGATTATATCTTTGTTGACAGCTAGTTAATGATACAAAGGCGAATTCAATAGCGTGATCTTCTTGACTTATCATGGCACCAAGGCCATAGGGGCTTGCATCAACTGAAAGTGTGACGACTTTGTTTTGATTAAAGAAACAGAGGGCTGGAGTTGTCGTTACAAGTTTTTTAAGACGTTCAAAACATCTTGATTCGTTGGCGGTCCATTGCCTTACGTTCTTTTTACTGAGAAGTTTCTTTAGCACTGCTGTTTCAGATGAGAGGTTGAAGATAAATTTTGCAAGATAGATAATTATTCCAAGAAACCTTTGGAGTTATTTAAAATTTTTTGGAGCTTTCATGTTTACAATAGATTGAATCTTATCTGCTTCAGCACTTTTCTGACTTAGCGCTTGACCCAAGAAGTTATGGCGATCGACACAAAATTTTGACTTTTCTAGATTTAAAGTTAGTCCGGATTCTGAGATTTTTCTTAAAACAGCACCCACGTTTTTATTGTGTTCCTCTAGGGATATTCCAAAAATTAAAATGTCACCAAAATAAGCAATTACGCCTGGTAACCCATCCAAATTTTCTTGTACAAACCTCTGAAATATCTCTGGTGCCGATGAAGTGCCGTAGAGTAATTTTAAGAAGCGGTGTCTATCAAATGCGGTAGCTATAGTGCAAAGAAATGAACTATTTTCACTAATTGGGATTTGAAGAAATGCACAAAAAGCATCATGCAAGGAGAGATATTTGGCACCTTAAAGCTTGCTAAAAACGACATCTTGAGTGGGAATTGGAAAATTTTCTCGTCTTGGGGGCTATTACTATGGGATGTACCCAATCAGTTGGTTCACTTACAGGGACGATAATGTTTTCAGCCACCATTTCATCAAGTTTTTACTTTACTTTAGGATTAAGAGCAGCAGGTATTTTTCTAGCACCAGAAATTCGAGGGATTCCCTTAAGGTAATATTGTAGCACCTATTAACAAGTCCTATCCCTGAGAATACTTCGGAATGTTTGCACAGAACATCATTTACACTGGTCGGAATATATTTATCATAGTTTATAATAGTTTCACAATTATTACCGTTTGAGTTTAGTATTTTTAAATCGTTAGCAGCACTAAGTCCTAGAATAGAGTTAGGATATTCATCCCTTGAAACATAAAATAACTATGTCCTATAATATCTATTTTATCACCGACATATGATGAAAGTTTTACACCCGTTGATTTGAGTTTGCTTGGTGGAATATTTAAGCTTTTAAAATCACAAGAATTTAAAATGTTTACCTGACTGCCTGTCGATTTTGAAATTAATTTTAATATCTAGAATAGAGATTCTTTCCATTCTATAGCATTGACGGAGTCTATAGTCCACACGACATTTTCGGAACAGTCAATAGAGCCTATACGCGCTTCCAATTCCTCATTACTATCCTCGGAGATTTCATATTCACTATTCCTACTACGGCAGTATTTACGATAGTGTCATTTACGGCTACAGTGGCTACAGATTTTGTAAAAAGCAGGACCCTTACCTCGAACATGTTGAAGACCACAATTCGTACAGTTACCTCCATCCATTCTGCTATTTGTGCTGATGCCAGCACCCCAGTCAGCACCTCCACTTACTGAAGTTGGCTGGAGCTGTTCATTTTTCTGGAAATTGTCACCCGTTGCACGAAGACTACTGTCCACATTACGCCTAAATTGTTTATTAATTGCAATCAGAGATGCGCTTCCATTGACCGAGGTATGTTTAATGCGTCGGCAAAGCTAAGATCGGAGTTTTGTAGTAGCTTCTCCTGAATTCTTTCATCTTTAACTCCAAGGACGATCCTGTCCCGTATTAATAAGTCTTTTTCTTTAAAGTCACACGAATTTGCTAACTCTTTCAATGCCATGACAAATTGTTCAATTGTCTCACCCTGTAACTGCTTCCGTTTAAAAAAATTTGTAGTGTTCAAATACCTGGTTTTTTAATGGCTCACAGTATTTATCGAATTTTTCCAACACCACTAACAATTTATTTTTGTCTTCACTCTTCATATTCGAATGTATTGTAGATGCGTATGCCATCATCCCCTAAATAATGTAATAGAACTGCTATTTTGATGCTGTCCGGCTTATTTGATTTGCCACTTATCAAGATATATCGTATTTTTGTTTCCAGAGCTTCCAATTCGCTGCAAGATTATTACCCTTAAATTCGAATTGTTCAGAGGCTCTACATTGTTCAGGATATCCAGTCATTTCAAGGGAATAAGGTTAAGGCTTTTTTACAATTTTTTAAACGTACAGTTTTATCTCTAATTTCAGAAAGTTATTTTTACACTGACACTACGTTTACCGCTGCCCCCATGTTATGTATCTGTCATAAGCTATATAGGAGTTAGATTAATGCAAACACAATGCTTTGGAAAGATGTTTATTTGGTTCTAAAATTACATACATGTTTTACTGACAAGACGATGACAATCCCTAGTACCAAAACTACTGCGGCGTTGCCGGACAGTGTGTCTTTTCATAACATATGCGACAATATCGACACAAACCAAAGGTACCTCATGTCTTAATCCTTCAAGATAAAACTATGCACGCCATTTTATTTAACTTCATGACGTCACGACTACGCTTTTGCAACGATGCGAAATTCATTAGTACGAGGCATGTTTTTTAAGTAAGTACCGTTTTGGAATTAAAAAAAGACGTGCAAAGATATCGCAATAATTTTATTTTTACATCAAAGCCTGTACCTTAATCTACTTTTCTACATAATTTCCGTGAATATTGAGGCACTTGTCATAACGTGGCACCAGTTTTTGAATACCCTCCTCATAAAATTCTGCCGCCTGACTTGTTAACCACTGTATCACAAATGTTTTGACTTCGTTATCGTGTTGAAGACGCTGACCACCCAGGTGTTTCTTCAAGTGCAGGAACAAATGGTAGTCGCTGGGCGCCAGATCAGGGCTGTATGGAGGATGATCTAGAGTTTCCCATTTAAAAGATTTGATGAGATCTTTGGTCCACGTCTTTTGTTCTGGATTGCACGACGCAGATTGTTCAATGTCTCACAATAAGACGCTGCATTGATTGTCTCATTACGAGGCAGAAACTCCACTAGCAATATTCCTTTTCTGTCCCAAAAAACTGTGCACATGATTTTCCGGGCAGAAATTGTTTGCTTAAACTTCACTTTTTTGGGTGATGATGAATGTCGCATTCCATGGATTGTTGTTTCGATTCTGGTGTGACGTAGGCCACCCATGTTTCGTCACCAGTAACAATTTGGTCTAAAAAATCTTCACCTTCATTGTGGTACCGCTCAAGGAAAGTCAATGCACTGCCTAAACGTTGGGTTTTGTGCAAATCCGTCAACATTTTTGGAACCCAACGTGAACACAATTTCCGGTAATTCAAGTTCTCGGTCACAATGCGATACAAAACACTACGAGAATATTGAGGAAAGCAGTCGCACAATGATGAAATTGTAAAGCGTCTGTTTTCTCTCACCTTTTCGTCCACTTTCTGCACCAAATCTTCATTAACGACCGAAGGACGCCCACTCCGTTCTTTATCATGCACATTTGTGCGGCCATCTTTAAATGCTCTCACCCATTTCCTTACCATTCCATCACTCATAATGTTTTGTCCGTAAACTTCACAGATCTCACGATGAATTACGATCGATTTTACGCCTTTAGCACTAAGGAATCGTATAATAGCCGTACTTCACAATCGGCGGGACTCACGATTGTCGGAGGCATCTTAAACACTCAGTAAACAACGTATACAATGAAGAATCAGACTGTAATGGCGTCAGTGCGTAGACAAGAGATGTAGGTAAACAGCGCGCATGCGCGGAACGTCGACCGTAGCGCTGCGGCGGCGGAATCGCAAAACGGTACTTACTTAAAAAACATGCCTCGTATATGAGCTTTTTCTTAACACAATCCGTTTCTCTTAATGCTAGGGGATTTTCTTTATTCCCTATTAAATATAATACGAGTATATACAAAAATGTAATTAAAAGCCTTACATACTCTATACAATAGAGTAAAATAGAGTTAAAAGTCATAACTTGCTGAACTGTACGATAGAAGAAACGGAAATGCCTGCCGTCAGTTCGCGTTGAGTTGCGTATGCATTACAGACGATAAAAATACATACACGTAGATTAATAATTATTATGTACAGGGTGGCCAACTAAGAATGCGAGGTACTATATCTGGGAAACTATCCATCGTAAAGGCTTGCGAAAAAAAAGTTATTACTAAAACGGCCAATACAAAAACCTGGAAAATATTTTCAAGTTTATGGAATGGCCGCTAGGGGGCGTAATTGGAATCTTGAATCTAAAAAGCGATGTTTCCGTGAATTCTGCTATATTAACCTAATAAAAAAATAACTGATCTTTAAAGTCGAGGATAATCTGAACTTTTTTTGTTTGGCACTTTTTGACGCATGTCTAAAAATAAAGTGGTGGGGGGTATTCAAATGTTTCCTTCCGACAGAAACGGTTAATTTTCGCAAAAAAATTAAATGCATTGGTATGACTTTTTTTCATGAACAAGTAGCTAAATGATGCCTAAACAAGCTTGCGGAAACCGCATCTCGATATCTTGTTTCTAACCTAAAATATCGGCCACAGAAAACTTTATACGAAAATCTCTTAAATTATTATTTTTTTTAACTATATTTTTCTGGAATTGTTTCTATTATGTAAGTTGCGGTCCTAAAAAGGACCGATTTAAAGGAGGAAGGTTTTTAATGCCTCCGTAAATGCTCGAAATGCTGACCATTACGCTCTATGCATTGCTGAAACCTCTCGTGACTAGACAAAACTGCAGCTTCAATTACGGCTCTCGGTATATTACGTACTGCTTTGCAAATCCGGTTTTTCATATCTTCTCTAGTAGTAGGTTGAGTCCGAAACACGATGTCTTTTAAGCGCCCCCATAAATAAAAATCGAGGCAAGTTAAGTCTGGCGATCTCGGAGGCCATGGAAACAGACTTCCTCTTCCAATCCACCGCTGTTGAAATACTGCATTAATGTGCTCTCGCACATTAATAGAAAAATGTGCTGGGCAACCATCCAACTGCAAAAACAGTTTTTGCCTTGTTTCCAGAGGCACATCTTGCAACAACAACGGTAATTGATTGGACAAAAAGTCAAGAAATACATTGCCATTTAGGGGTTGCTCGAAAAAACATGGCCCAATAACTCTGCCTCCCAGTATGCCACACCATACATTTAAACTCCAACGTCCTTGGCGCTGAACTTCACGCAACCAATGGGGATTTTCTGCAGACCAATAATGCATATTGTGCAGATTGACTCTCCCGTCACTACTGAAGGTGACTTCATCGATAAAAATTCTCTATTTTCGCGTATCATGCCTAACATCCAATGGCAATAGTCTAACCTTCGATCAAAATCTTCCTCTTTCAAGGCCTGATGCAAAACGACATGATATGGGTGCATTTTTAAAGTAATTAAAAAAAGTTTAAACGAATACCTATATATTTTGATGGCCATTAGAACTTACCTATGGTACTTCAAAATATTTTGAACCGTTGTCCGTGATATACCCAACTCAGTGGATAATGCTCTTGTGCTAACATGAGGATTTCCTTCAACATAGCCCAGTACACGGATAATATTTTCTTGTGTTCTTGCAATTCTTTTCCGTTGAAACGTAGGCCGAAAACTACCATTGGCTCGTAAGCTCGCCACTAATCGGGGAAAAACTCTTACATCGCAAGGACGCCGATTTGGATATCGAGCCGCGTACACTCAAAGTAACGCGAAAGTATTGACAACTATTGACAATTTGAGGATTATGTATGTTTTGTTTAGGTGTCTGTGTTGTGTTGTCTATGGGTGTCTGTTTCTATTGCCTGCTTCTATTAATTGTATTTTTCGTATTTATCCATAGTGAATATGCATTTAAACAAACAAAAAATAGGCCTCTCGTATAACTTTTAGCATTGCTTAGTTGCCCGTAGTAATTTCAAAAAGGGTGATTTTATTCTGGTGAATAAATTTACAAACATTTAAAATCGCAATTTCTAGGTAACCTAGTCAGAGCCGAAATTGAAGCTGCAGTTTTGTCTACCCATAAGAGGCCTCAGCAATGCACAGAGTGATGGTCAGCATTTCGAGCATTTACGGGGACATTAAAAACCTTCCTCCTTTAAATCGGTCCTTTTTAGGGCGACAACTTATATAATAGAAACAATTCCAGAAAAATATAGTTAAAAAAAATAAAAATTTAAGGGATTTTCGTGTAAAGATTTCTTTGGCCGATATTTTAGGTTAGAAACAAGATATCGAGATGCGGTTTTCGCGAGCTTGTTTAGGCATCATTTAGCTACTTGTTCATGAAAAAAGTCATACCAATGCATTTAATTTTTTTGTGAAAATTAACCGTTTCTATCAGAATGTCGAACAAAGCCCTCTAGGGACGACATGTGAAACTAACAAAACTTCAAATATTATAACACTTGTAGCCCAAGAATAGCTCATTTCAATGCGCCCAAGTTTGTTAAAATCGGCTTAGCCGTTTCGAAGGTACAGGGGGTTATTTAAGGAAACCTTTGAATACACCCCACCACTTAATTTTTAGACATACGTCAAAAAGTACCAAATAAAAAAAGTTTAGATTATCCTCGACTTTAAAGATCAGTTATTTTTTTATTAGGTTAATATAGCAGAATTCACAAAAACATCACTTTTTTAGATTCAAGATTGCAGTTACGCCCCCTAGCGGCCATTCCAGAAACTTGAAAATATTTTCCAGGTTTTTGTATTGGCCGTTTTAGTAAAACTTTTTTCGCGCAAGCCTCTACGATGGATAGTTTCCCAGATACAGTACCTCGCATTCTTAGTTGGCCACCCTGTACACTAAAGAGAAGATATCGACATATACCAAAATTTAATTATTGAAAGAAAAGAGTAATTCCTAAAAATACCATCGTAATGTAAATACATTTGCCATCAATGAAACACATTCAAAACTTAAACTAAGGTAACGATAGCCAAGAATTGGCACATTACAACGTTATCCTTATCTTCTGACGCAACTTCTTCACTATCCGATTCAACAGAATCGTCATCAGATAACCTCAAAATCTCATCCTTAAGCTCTTGCTGCGTGAGCGGGCGGCCTCTTCCATATGACATTACGCAAAATCTAAAATAGTAGATATTATAAATATCTTTGTTAGCATATGCTATGTAGCCGTATAAGTACTTACAGTAAGCTAATTATCCAATTTTCGCACTGATATAACACTGAAACAACACTAACAGAGCATAAAAGTGACAGTGGTAAAACAGGTGTCTAAATTACCAACAAAAATTGCGCATTAAGCTACGTGTTGTTGACCGACGTAAAGAACTATGTGGGATATAAAAACGATCCCAGCAGTATTCTAAGGGTTAAATTTCTATCACCCATAGGTATAGCATGAGTTAGTGTATTACGTAATCAGTGTATCGATGTTCTTTCGATTTACGTAGATTTCAAGAAATTGGTTCAACTTAGAATACCGAGAAAACTGTAAAAATAATTGCATTGAGCACAACATTCATAAAGCTGAAATTTTAATACACATTTGTACAAATAAATGTTAATCACAATAAAGAAATAGGCGGTTTTTGATTAAATTAATAAGCACCAAAATACAAGTATATTGACCGTAAAGGAACAAGAAGACCACTAATTAAATTTAATTGACACGTACCAATATCTAGTTATTAAGGAAAAATAGTAATTTATGTATCAAGGCAATAAAGTGGATTTTTAAGACGAATCTGGAATAACTTTATTGGAGAGGTACCTACAAAATTTTGTCCAAAACCGAAATCATTTAGTGAAAAGGTCAAAACGTTTATCAAAATTTGATTTGGTAGTTGGATTGTTTCCAATTTTTTTCAAACTTGGTGAAAAATGACACACTACTAATTTAGTTACATTAACCTTGAAATTCTTGCATTTTAATGACAATTTCAGGAAAATAATATTATCGCTGAGTATTATCAAGTATGTTTTGATGGTAAACATGCTTATATTTTGGAACAACGTGTCACATTCATGCAAAATTGATTTGTAGGCTTGCAGTTTCATAAGTGAAAAATACGTTTTCTATGTTTCGGATTTAGAAAGTTGATCTTCCGATACGGATTCTGGTGCTAGAATAATTTCATTCTAGCACGAGTTTTAGTAACTTTTTCATTCTTACACTTTCCATTATAGAATTGGTATATCTGACTTGTCATCGGGTGTGAAAATGTTAAGCAAGTTACTTTAGATAATTTTTTTTTCTCGTTTTTCAAAATTTTGGTTTTAAGAGTCAAAGGATTTAAAATGTTTTGTTGTTGCTAATTGAAGATGTTAAGAGTTTTCTTATTACGAGTTAAAATTTGGAATTTCAATTCTGTAAAGACGTATAGGATTTTTTTGGTTGTTGTTACTTAATGTTAATTTACAGATTTAATTACGTTTCATTCACAAGTGATTCATTACAATTAGAGTAGCGTTAGAATAGTTTTTGTGTAAATAAGGATTCTCGTTATTTTAAGTTTTAGAAATTTTCGTAAGTTGAAGAAGTAAATTGCGTTTTTTTAAAGTTAAATTGATATATCGTTTGGTTTTGATGTTATATTATATTTCGGATTAGAATTTGTCGTATTTAAAATCATGAATATCATATAAATGTTCCCAAGGTTTAAAATTAAAAACGCAATTTGTTATTGAGATATAAAATTCTAAGTTGTTTTTCGTATTAAGTTTCTGTTAAAATCCGTTTGAGGAGTGATGCCAAGATTGTTTTGTGGTAAAGCATACCAATTCGTATTTAAAGGCAATATTTGTCTGAATTACAATATAATCTCAGTAAAGGTTAAGTGCATGTGCACCGTAGAGTGTGATATCAAGTAGCTACTTGGAAAGCTTACAATGGAATTTCTATGTAAAAGCAAAGATATGACGTAATTTCTTCGTTCTACCGAGGTGTGTTCGTTTTTTTGGCGCGGTTGATATTGAATGTAATGAGCAGTATGATTGGTTGTTGGTAGTAAAAATCGAATATAACTATATAACTGTACATAAATTTGTAAATAGTTACATTAATCATAAACAGAATTATAAATAAAGCTACCGTATTAACTAAAGATCGTGTAAATAATATCGTGCGTAAAAGCTTTTTGAGTACATAAACTTTACAACGTCGAATTCAGTCAATTAATAACGTAACGTTATCGAACTTGTTAGTTGGGAGTCGCTACATTTGTTTGCCGTTTGGGAGTTATTAAGCAGTTTTCTTGAAGCCGTTCATGTCCAGATTTCTTCCGCTATAACCCGAAGAAGAAGTACTCAAGAATTTTGTAGAAGGTAATCTAACGTTGTACTTTTACGATGATTTTGAGATTATACAATTGTTTACATTTTGTTGAAATTATTCGGCGATAACGCAGATAAACGTAGTCGTCTTTAGTTGTAATGTTAGTCCACTTGTGTTATTTTAAATTAAGGCTGACGAACTACCTTTATTTGCCCTTTTTTTAATATTTTTTTAGAATATTTATTTGAATGTACTTCAGATTGTTGGTAAAATTAAAAATTTTGAGTAAACATTGGTTTACGTAAATGTTTTGAATTTTAACAGTATTTATGTAATTTTAATTTCAAAATTTAAACTCAGTAGAAGGCCATAACTTGCAAGTTTGGCCAATTAAGACAATAGGGATAGTATTCCCTCCCATTATCAAATTTTTCGGTAACCGACCTCGAATTAATACTGCCGTAAATTTAACACATGTACCATTGTTGTGTTTATTTTTTTGTTAGTTAAGTTTGTTCAATGATTTATTTTGGAAGCGGCTTGATGGCAAGTTCCTAAATTTGACGCATTTAGTTTCATATAGTTGTATAGTTTTTGTTTAACGTAACAAATTGGAGAATTTTGAATGATGTTTGTTTTGTTTATGTCTAATTACTATATTTTGGGTAGAAGTCATTACAGAATTTTGGAGATGATAAGTATTTGAGTTTTTGACTTTGCAATAATTAAGCGAAATATTTAGCGTTGTTTATTTTTTTTTCATTTGAGTGTATTTTGTTTACACGCGTTGGGGGTAACGTAACATAAAATTAGGTGTGTGCAGGTGTATTCTTACCGATTTTGTTTTAACAACAGTCTGGCGCCCATTACACGGCTTTACCCCAATTGCAACGAACCCTTATTTGCGACTTTCGACAATACGACAAACCACCTTTAGTATTTTTAAATTCAAAAACACGGCCACCGAGCTAGTCCGGTGCACTTTAATTATCTGTTACCTTCCGTGCTAATTTCATTTTTGACCACAACAGACTGACCAGTCGACTACTGATATCTGCCATCTGTCATACATGAGCGTTTTTTAATCCGCTCAAGTTCGAATTTTGAACTCGTGTTAAAATAGACGATCTTCTGCAACTTATCTTTTACTATATTATTCTGATCTAGACAAAATAATGCTCAACTCCGCTTCGCATCGTACAGCAACTTTCTTTCTTCTACCGCAAGCTGAATTTATGTATACGGTCAATTCAATCCAGAGGTCAATGATAGGATAATAATTATTCACGGAACTGTAATCATACACTAATAATAGAATAAAATGAGATGTGACATGTTTATCTTAGAACATTTCAGTCGTTGCACTCTTAATTAAATTATGTAAATATAAACTTAGAGGCAAATCTGAAAACAAACAGTAGCATATGGCGGTATTCTCCCCGTAAACAAAAATAAAATGTGACTTCATAAAGCGTATACTTAGTAAGTAGTGGCGTGGATACGCTTATACCATTAATTGATTTAACCAAACTCCTACACATGTAATAAAATACTTATCTTTTTTGGGTTTTTAATGGTGTATTTTAAATTATACAATCTAAGCTGATGTTTATGTTTTAATTTTTCAACTTTGACAAAATTGTTTAAAACATCTTTAACAATTTTTAACAGATAACTGTAAGTGTTATCGAAACGTTTAGATTGTATAATTTAAAATACACCATTTAAAAAAACCCAAAAAGATAAGTAAAGTGCATTTCACGAGTAATTAGACCTCTGCAATATGGCCGCCATTTAAATTTGTCACCAAATAAAGCGCGGAAGCACTCATTGGCGTAGTACCTTTTGTCATATAAAAAAAAGTGAAAAACTTATTTGAATAAATGTATTATTAATAAATTCGCCATCACCACGCTCACCTAGTATTATTATTATATACTATTTTAATTATTTTAATACAAATTTAAAAAAAATGAACAAGTATGTAATGAATTATTTTTTTATTAATAATTATTGCGTAATTAAAAATCGCAGAATTATAAGCATTTAAAATAAATTGTCTATCCACTCATCGGTTAGGTCGGCATTGTCTTCTGGTGACAAACATATGTTTAATGTAATGTCACTAACATCAAGCACTCATTCGTTTTCCCAGTACTCTAAAATAATTTTATTAGTGTGGTTTGTATAATTTTCCCATTGAACATCTGAAACACTTTCAATAGCTTGCCTCCAAGTCTTTAAGGGATCTTTAAGACTCAAAATCGTGTTGTTGTAAAATCTTTTCATTTGACTCCACATCATTTCAATTGGGTTGAAAATACAATGATAGGGAGGCAATCGCAACACCTCCTGCCCAGCTTTTCTAATAATTTCATCTGTAACATAAAGTTTGTCAGGTTTATTTTTTTACATTACATACATCTGATGTATACAATTTCTTACTTTAAGTTTCATAGAATCAGAAACATCTTGCGATTTAAACTTTGGTCTTGGTTTTTCTATTTTGGTATTCATTTCTTCTGAGTTGTTGGTTTTATATTTCAAAACCATACATCTGCTAATGCCAAGACATGTTGCTGTGAACTAAATGTTAAAACATTTTATTTATTCTTGGACTGATTTACTATTCTAAATCTGAATAGTGTACTTACTTAAGCTATACTTATTTTTCCAAAGTCTACAGCTACATTTTGACGTTTCTTACTTGAAAAGAAGTTATATGCATTTACAATTATTGCTTGTGCTTCTGTAGACTTTTTTACGCATACATATGATTTACGCTGTAATAATAACAGTTAAAATATGACAATTAAGAAAATGTATAATCTTACCGAAGTTGCACTATAACTGTGCAAATTTTCAATAAAGTTCTCGTCTTCAGTTAAAACAAAACTTTCTTCCATTTTAGTATAAAAACTACACAATCACTACAACCGTTACAAATTATTGTTTACAGTATAATGGCAAAATGGAAAATTGATTCCACATTTATAAGCAAAGCAAGTGGTCATTAATGATTTCTAATTCACATTATGCTAATAGAGTAATTTACAGTTTCAACATTAAGTACGAATTAGTAATGGTAAATTTTCAGAAATTCTTAACAATAATGATATTTGTTTGGAACATTCTTTTATTTTAACGATGTTTATTTCTTACAATAATTAATTTAATTGAAAAATTTTCAATTTTACTAACCTAAGATACCTCTCCGCGTGGTACGCTACTGAGTTGGCAAATAATATTTTAAGACGTTTGAAGGTCGTATTTGTTATTATATTTGTCTTTTGCTATTATAATGTTGTAGGAAAGGATGGAAAATGCGGTTCAGAGTAGCCAACTGAAATATCCCTTTCATTACAATGTTACACTTATAGCATTTTAGTTATTTTATAATTGGATGTTGTGTTGTTCATAGTGGAATGGCAGCCATATTATAGAGGTCTAATTATTCGTGAAATGCACTTTACTTATATTTTTTGGGTTTTTTAATGGTGCATTTTAAATTATACAATCTAAACGTTTCGATAACACTTACAGTTATCTTCGTCGGTAGTAATATCTATTAAAATTGTTAAAGATGTAAACAATTATGTTCTAATTTTTCAACTTTGACAAAATTGTGTACAACATCTTTAACAATTTTAATAGATATTACTACTGACGAAGATAACTGTAAGTGTTATCGAAACGTTTAGATTGTATAATTTAAAATACACCATTAAAAAACCCAAACAAGATAAGTATTTTATCATGTGTGATAATGATGAAAATTTATATTTTCATACTGTCTTAAGAACTTTACAATAAAAGATAAAACAAAAGAATACTTTTTTCAGATTTCGATATAACGACTATAGCTTTCTTTTTTCTTATGGACGCCATATTGAATTATTAAAGCATTAAAAGGCTTTTTTTTCCTCTTTTCAAAAATGTATCACAACATGGCATTTTCTTTTCAATGAATACTGGAATAAGAAAATTACCTGTAAATCGCAAAAAAATTGTTAATCTAGTTAGGCCATGGTTCACTATAACGTTCAAGTTTTTTGACGTTCACTAATTAATACCTCTTTCAATAGGCAAGTGAATGCTTCAATAATTATGAAAAAGCACAAGCTAGACAATTAAGAAATTATTCTTGAATTATTATCGATAAAATTTATTGAACGAATGAAAAAACGGCCTTTGCGATCATTTACAATAAAAGCTGATACAAATAAATTATAACTGTGTAATTTAAAAGAAAATGCTTGCGGGATATAACGTTGACCGGGCACTGCCACTGTTTATTTTAGCGTTATTGGATGGATGGATGTATATATATATATATATATATATATATATATATATATATATATATATATATATATATATATATATATATATATATATATATAATAAAAAATGTTAAATTGTCATTATTTCAAAAACTACAATTTTTTGGAATATGTACTCTTACACAAAGTCGCCCTTATTTTTAATGCTAAACAAGATAGAATTAAAAAAATTGGGGGTTTCCATTAAAAAAAAATGATTTTACAGGTTTTTTTGAATCTACTTTTTATTGTCCATTTTTGATCACCCTGAATGAATGTATTACAAAAATATCAATACCCATTAGAGTAGGTCCCCATTTCCAAGGAAACCAACCATAACTAATTGATAAAAGCTTTCCATCTATGTTTTGGCCTGCAAACGTCATTTTTGACAAAAAATTTGAAATTAGTCAAAAATGGTTAGACTTAGGTATAGGACATTATACATAAAATGTGTCTAAAATTGTATGTAGAATCTAAATATGTAATAATATATAGGGTTTTCTGTTTAAAAAAAAATTTAAAATTACTTCTAAGCTTTTATGATCTACCCTGTATAATTAAAAATATTTTTGAAATATGCACCAGAACATATCTTAGAACTTTTGTATTTAATTTTTTTTTTGTATCTCTTTAAATAAAGGAGATATGGGACTTTGTCACACTAATGCGCCACCCTGTTTATAGGGTGTCCCTAAATTGCATAGCCAAAAGGATAATGAAGATTACTTACGTGAAAATAAGCCGATTTAACTAAACTTGCTTTAGTCCAAAAGTTGATAATAACGAAGCTACAGGGTGTCAAAGTTGAAAAAAGAAATAACATTTTCTTTCATATCTTTCGACTGCATTGAGCTAATTTTATAAAATTTCTTGTATGGGGGTTTATTGGAATGAGAAATTCAAATTTATGATCGATTTCGGTGTATTCCCTAGAGGTCGCTACAAGCAACCATTAGGACATGTTTAAACCGCTACAACTTTCTTGTGCTACACTGTAGGCCCTTTTATTATGGAATAATAGTTTTCACTGTCTTTTCTGCTTAAAAAAAGCATACCTTCTTGATAGCGCTAAGAGCACCGGTTTCCGAGAAAAACGTATCTAAAGCTCATGCTGCATGCAAATTATCCAAAAGTATAATAATAATTCATAATAATAATAAGAATAATTCATGATTTATTGAAAAAAATAAAGAAGAATGAAGTTTTTCAAGAACAATCATTATTGAAGAAAAAACAAAAACAATAATTAACAATATGAAGATCAAAGTTAAGCAATTAAATTGCATTATTATCAACCAAAAGCTAAATAAAAATTGAAATATGTAAATTTTGTTTTAACAAGTGCAATTGATGAACGTTTCTGGAAGGTAATTTGCTAATTCAACAATTGTTCAGAATTTCCACCATTTTCCTGCATGCACAAGTTAATTCTTCTTAAAAAATTACATTGTACTCTGGACAATACTTTACGCTATTCTTCAATAAATTGCCTTCATGAATTATTCTTGCCAACAATTCTTCTTGCGTGTTAACTGGGGATGCATATACTTTTGATTTCAAGGCACCCCACAAAAAAAATAGCAGGGTGTCAAGTTCAGTGATCGAGCGGGCCAGTTCACAGGTGCGTCACCTCCTCTTTCAATCCAGCGTTGTGGATATACCTCATTTAAATGTTGTCTTACATTTAAAGTAAAATCAGAAGGTGCGCCATCATGCATAAACCAAAGGTCACGACGAATGAGCATTCAGCCTATTTGGCAGTACAAAGGGACCAATAATAAAAGTGTCTACAATTCCAGCCCAGATATTTACTTGAAATTGATGCTGATAATGAGATACGATTTTCATGGGGGTTTTCAACAGCATAAGCATGTTCATTCTGAACAGTAGCTTCGTCCGTGAACAAACTTTTTTTACTAAAATTTGGATTTTCCATTCTTCTATGAATATTAAAACGGCAGAAAGCTAAACGTTGATCAGGATCCCTGGGCAATATGTCTTGAACTTTTCGAATATGAAAGGGGTGCAATAATTGTTCTTAAAAATCTATGATGATTTCGAAATTCACAATTGCAATCCTACACGTCGTGTGCTGGTCTGTGGATTTATTTTAACAGCGTCCAAAATCTCTTATTTCCACCGTCCTTATGGTTCGTCTCCGTCCAGAATTTACACGGCTTGGTTGAAACTTGACATTTTCGCGGAGACGTCTTTCGATATTAGCAAAAGTGTGCCGATTTGGAGTTCTACGGAAAGGATATTTTTCCCTATAAATTTGTACACTTCTTCGAACGTTGCAATGGCAAAGTCCATAGACTAAAAGCATATTCACCATTTCAAAATTAGTGAAACTGTGAGCAATAATTAGTATCTTTATCAACGGAAAAGTGACAGAGAACAACTAACGTATGATAAATAAATTAAATTGTCGATATGGTAACTAAAAACCAAAGGCGATTAAAGTTTTTTACCTAAGTAAAAGCGCTTGCGCAAATGTACAATGCATTAGAAAATATTTTTCCTGGCTAAACCGTTCGTCTTATCCAAATTTTTCACGAGAGAAAAAAGATTCAAAATCAATTGAAATTAAATAAAACTAATTGTTATTGCGGAAAAAAATAGGATAGTCAAATAAGTTATTTTGATACTTTTGGATAATTTGCATGCATCATGAGCTGTAGATGCGTTTTTTTCGGAAACCGGTGCTCCTAGGGATATCAAGAAGGTATAGCTTTTTTAAACAGAAAGGTAGGGAAAACTATTATTCCATACTAAAAGGGCCTACAGTGTAGCACAAAAAAGTTGTAGCGGTTTAAACATGTCGTAATAGTCGCTTGTAGCGCCCTCTAGGAAACACACCGAAATCGATGATAAATTTGAATTTCTCATACCATTTTATAAAATTAGCTCAAAGCAGTTGAAAGATATGAAAGAAAATGAGAAGTAATCGTCCTTATACTTTTCGTTATGCAATTTAAGGACACTATATATATATATATATATATATATATATATATATATATATATATATATATATATATATATATATATATATATATATATATATATATATATATATATATATATATATATATATATATATATATATATATATATATATATATATATATATATATATATATATTGGTACTAGGTATTGAAACGCGTTCGGTGTTTTTGATTTTGTCTGATACGTGGTTGCAACTCCTGCGACACACTCATACCATTTTATAAAATTAGCTCAAAGCAGTTGAAAGATATGAAAGAAAATGAGAAGTAATCGTCCTTATACTTTTCGTTATGCAATTTAAGGTATAATTATATATTTTATATAATTTATATATATATATATATATATATATATATATATATATATATAATATATATATATATATATATATATATATATATATATATATATATATATATATATATATATATATATATATATATATATATATATATATATATATATATATATGTACTAGTATTGAAACGCGTTCGGTGTTTTTGATTTTGTCTGATACGTGGTTGCAACTCCTGCGACAGACTCAGTGTTTCAGATTTTTAAGTGAATTATTTAAAAAAAATGTCTCTTCATTTTTTGCTCTAATGAAGCTAATGGTTAAATTACATTTATTTGTAAACTGGTTTTAACCAACGTTTAATAGAACCAAACGGTAGTAAGAATTGTTTTAAGAAATCTTTTGCCTGTTAAATATTTACTTTGACATACGAATACTAAAATTAAAGCGCTAATGTTAACAAAATGATTATTTTTATGTTATCACTGTCACAGAATCCTGATAACTAAAGACACATGCAAATATATAAGACAGAAAAAAATAACTCTTATCAATTTGCGCACAATATTAATATTTGATATCACTATTTCGCTATATAAGGGCGTAGACAAATGTATAGCAACACAACATTACTTCATCACCATGAAAATTGTTTGCATCCTGATATTGTGCTTGGTTGTTACAGCCTCTACAAAAAGTAAGAAAATAGTAAATGTTTTGCTTTAAATTCTCAAAGTGTGTATTTTGTATTTTAGAGCTGCAAGAAAAACAACAGTTTTTGTGTCCAGTATACGCTTGCTGTACTTATGCAAATCAAAACGCTGCAGTAAACAACCTAGTACAATGGCTAAATAGATATAGCCGATGCTCGCCAATTTATTGGTGCGTTCAGAATTGCCTAAATATTTACTGGGGAAGAGTGGGTCCTCTAACACCTGGCACTTGTGGAGTTACTCAAAATGATTTGACTAATTTCTACAATTACTTAATTTACAACTACATCTGTTTACCCAGGTCACTTCTCAATTGTCTTAAAAGATGTCTTACAGATTTTGAACCATGGCCTCTTTGTTACTGGACTTTTAGACCAGTACTTGATGTTAATGTAAGCATATCAGCGATTAATTTTGAAGGAGCACCTTAATATAACAATTAAGTTAACTTACAAAAGTGAACGTTTTTAGAATGTAATATTTTTAAAGTTTAAGGGAACATTATCATATAGTCGTACCATTTTTAGAATTTACTGAATAATACTTATTATGTTAAAATAACAGAATTTATGGACATAAATAAAGTAATGTTATGTTCTTCTGCTTGGATAGTCCAACATTATGTACTTCATTTATGTCAAATGTATAATAGTTTTCAAATAAAACTTGTTAAGTAACGAAAAGTAAGTAATTTAGTGATTATATATTTCCCACAACAAGCAACATTAACCCTTAAAGTACTACGCTATTGTGTGCAGCGTAAAGGACGGCGTGGGGTTCTTGAGCGACCCCACATTTTTTAAAGGTAAATGGTTGCAAAAGTGAGAGCAAATCTTAAAACATAGCTGTGTATATATATTTTGGATGAAATATTTTTGTTAAAGTTAAAACGGAGGCCGGCGTGATTGTTATGCTGCAAGCACCATCTCGCGCCAGCTTCGATTGAAGCAAAGCATACCTTAGTAACAAAACAATAAGTGTTTTTAATATTTATGTAATAGTAACAAAAGAACAAAACAATGAACAATTCGAATTAAACTAAATGCAAAGTTGAAAAAAATCACTTTCAAGTCATTCAAGATTCATGGGTTTTCATGATAGCAGCAGTACACGTTTTTGATGATTTCACCACGTCTGTGATTTTTACAGATGAACATTTGACATCAATATTTCTGTCGGTAGACCTAGGACAAAGACAGCATCTTCCGCGCTTCCGAGCTTAAGCCTCCAGTACGTCCTTGCATTCTCTCAGTTGGGTGAATGTTCACGCTGCATGCCTCAATAGCCATTCGCACGCACTTTCATGTTTTCTTTTGCGAGTTGTCCACCTAACATTTTTAGAAAATATCGTCGTCTGAATGAACAGGTTCCAAGGTGCCAAGGTTGTCTGTTGTGACTCCACGGCCTGCAATGAAAAGAGGTGTCATTAGATGTTTTACGACCGGTCCCCTTTCGTTCTTTTCTGGATGCGCATTCGGAATATTGCCAGTGTATATTTGTAAATTAGTACAGGTAAGTCGTCTCAACGTCATCCAAGGCCCAAATTTTAATCTCGTATTTTGCAGTTTTAAATTTGATACTCCTGGTACAAAACTTTTTTTTAGTTCTCAACAAATTCATCCCATATGTTTCGGATGCTAACTTATCCGTTTCTCGTCCAATTTATCTTCCAATTCATCGTGCGTTGCAGTAGACGCATACTGTGTCAGTCCTCTTTTTTCAACATGTTATGACAACGACGGCGCCCACATACAGTTGCATTTGGTGTCCACAACTTTACAGATTTGGCTGTATATTGATTGAAAGTCGACTCACCTTCTTCAGCTTTATTATCTGACGTAGCAACATCTTCGTTTTCTTGCTCGTTATCCTCCTCTTCTACATATTCAACGTTATAACCAATAAAAAATTTAAGGATGTGATTGGAATATTAAAAAGGTGGGTTGCACCACGGTCTAACTCAGCAAGATACAATGCTTGCGAAACTTACTGTAGGTTGAGAACTCTTTTTAACAGGTTATGACGGATGCAAAGATATGTCAAAAGATATAATCAGTAAATTATTTGTTTGTTTTTTTCTTGTTGGACGCCACTCAATTTTATAGGACTAATAATTAATGTACAACAAAAATTGAGAAAGTTGTACAGGCTGTCCCAAATTCGAGGGCAAGCATGGGGATCTCGCTTATTATAAGAGATAGGATATAGGTTTAAATTCGGCAGTTTTGCTAAATTCGATGTCGAGTATTAATCTGAAAATAAATTAGAGCTAACTCGAATGGATTTGGTTTTATGCTCAAAAAACTAAAAATTTGGATTTTCGTTTTTCGCGTTTGGCCACCTTATTATTAGGAATTTTCAAAATTCGATTAAACATTATTAAGGCACCTTTTTACGCACAATGCTAATACGGTATTAAAAATATGATGTGACGTTTCGTTTATTCTGAACCATCATCAGGTTTATTTTTTCTTATGGGGGTTAAGATATATTTTTATGTCGTTGGATGGAGAATGTTATGCTGATTTTAGCAATATATAACACTTTATGGTTTGATCGACTGCGAACTAAAATAATGAGAAAAATACAAAGAACAAGATTCCGCCTTCTTGGATCCAGCAAGGAATAATTACAGTAGTTCTACTTATTTAATTTGTTAAACTCGTTAGAACATCCAAAAAAATATAAAAACAATTTAAAAAAAAACATGAACAAACAACTCAAACAAGTAGGTCTGTGTAACACGGTCATAATAGCGACAACGCAAATTTATCGATAGGTAACAACAAAATAATTACACAGACAAACAAACAAAAATTATTATAGTAAATGTTCGAACAAGTTTCTTCCTTCTTGAGTACAGTAACGAAGTCTTCTTCTACAATTGTTTACGCTTCTTTGAATGGTTCGCCTGAGAATTTGACGAAGTTCATTAACAACCCTATTCTGGAGTTCTTCTATATTTTGCGGTGGCGTCTTATAAATCATATTTTTTAAATAGCCCCAGAGGAAGTAATCTAAAGGGGTTAAATCTGGACTTCTTGTTGGCCACCTAAGTGGTCCCCTATTTCCCATCCATTTATCAGGAAATTCACCGTTAAGATATTCACTTATTATCGCAGCATTATGAGGAGGAGCTCCGTCCATTTGCCACCAGAGAGTCCATCTTTCGTTTAGCGGAACATCATCCAAAAGGTCTGATATTTCGTTTGTTAGAAATTCGAGGTAGCGTTGAGACGTTAGGATACCTTCGTAAATAATTGGCCCAAGGAGCCTATCCTTCCAAATTCCAATCCACACATTAAAGGACCGGTGGCCTTATCCTCGCATTTGCCTGTTAATTCGTGGATTTTCAACGGACCAGTAGTGCTTGTTATTACAATTAATTCCACTAGTGGAAAAATTGCACTCATCCGTCCAAATTATTTGATTGAGAAAGTTGCGATTTTCCAGCATTTTGGTATTAAGTTGGTTACAAAAATCCAACCGTCTCATATCGTCCCCAGACCGAAGAGTTTGACTAACGTGTAACTTAAATGGTTTATAACGGTGTTGCTTTAACACTCGCCAAACTGTCGTTTTTGGCACTTCAATAGTTTGCTCTATTTCTCTGGTAGATGTTGAAGGATTTTCTTGAACCTAAGGTGGATAACATAAAGTCATAACTCTCCAAAAATGTCTGCTGAAATTAGCAGTGAAGTGAGTGGAAATTCTTATAATTAGTATAATACTAACAAATAGTACCTGATGTAATATTTCTTCTTCGGCATCTCTGTCTAGTCTACTACCATATGCATTTCGAGGTTTCTGAAAACATCCAAATTCTCGCAAATTTTGGTCTAATTTTAAAAAATATCTCTGGCTTGGTTGCTGCCTCTCCGGATATTCCTCTAAATATCTTTGTTCTGCTCTGACACTATTTCTATTGCAGCTATAAAATATCCTTACCATGTCTCGTTTTTCTGAATTTGAAAACATTCTAAAGAAACTTGCAAATTTTAAAGCACTAACACGAAGGATCTTGCAGTTATTACCCTTTTTACAATTAGAAAATGACATGACAAAAGCCAACTCCTGAGTTTTGTTTGATTCATGGGTATCGTGATAATTTAATATTTAGTTTTTAATTTAAGAGTATTTTAGTTCGCAGTCGATCAAACCATGAAGTGTTATATATTGTTAAAATCAGCATAACATTCTCCATCCAACGCCATAAAAATATGTCTTAACCCCAATACGAAAAAATAAACCTGATGAAAGTTCAGAGTAAACAAAACGTCGCATAATATTTTTAATACCGTATTAGTATTGTGCGTAAAAAGTTGCCTTAATAATGTTTAATCGAATTTTGAAAATTCCTAATAATAAGGTAGCTAAACGCGAAAAACAAAATTCGAAATTTTTAGTTTTTTGAGCATAAAACCAAATCCATTCGAGTTAGCTCAAATTTCTTTTCAGATTATTACTCGGCATCGAATTTAGCAAAGGTGCCGAATTTAAACCTATATCCTATCTCTTATAATAAGAGAGATCCACATGCTTGCCCTCGAATTTGGGACAGCCTGTACAATAATACCACAAGTAATCTGAATAACACTAAACAGCTGTATTTATTTGTATATTTAAAAAAAACAAAATGTCTGATTAATTTCAGCATAAAATAACTAAAACGGTATCTATCGTAAAGCTTTACGATATTAAATAATTCCTAATTCACACAAAAATTGTTTCTACCTATGTCCGTTATAGACTTTGAAACCATCCAACCGATGAGCTCAAAAAAAGTTTCATTCGATTCATTCATAATTTTGATTTTCCCGAATTTTGAAATTTTTAAAATTTATTTTTTTAAATAGGATATCCACTATGTTTTATATTTGATCAAAATAACAAGAATAAAAGTATTAAAAATATATGTAGCTTAGTGCTGACTTTTAATAGATTTTCAAAGTGGGTTAATCCACGGGCATTTAATTCGTCATTTTAATTATATTTTATACATCTATACCATTTTAAACAAGATAAACCTTATTTTCTATAAAATAAAATCACCACGATCAAATTACGTTCAGATGTATTCTAAAACGTGTTGTGACTCTAGCATGATTTTAAATGCGTTGCATTTACATGTCCACGGTACGACGAATTATTCTTCTAACTAAAAAAAAAAAAGCATAATTTTAGCATTTTTTCACAACTGAAAATTTGTTTAAGAAAAATTTTACCTTTAAATAAATATCGTAAACGGTTATTGAGGTGTGTTGTGATCATAGCGCGGAGCGAAGCTCCACGCTAGTACAAACGTATAATCTATCTTTACTTAAAACTCAAAATGGAATATGATCAACACTGTATATCTTTAATAATAAAAAGTATACTTGACCTCTGTCAACAACATTACAGTTACAAGGTTATGCACTCAAATTTGTCTCAGAAACCGTTAGCCAGTCAGCTGTTCCTTTTCATTATAACCATATCAAAACCACACTGTACCGACGCTTGTTTACTTAAAACGTACTTTGCATAAAATGATACGTATTACTTACATTTTCTTGCACTCAGAATAAATATATTAACTTTGTCTTAAAACGAACTGCAGTTTGAGAATTTCATTTCCCATTCATAAAATAAACATATAGTACGATACGGTAATTTCCAATTATTTTCACTAACATACAAAGAAACGAAATTTCGGCTCAAACCACTAAAGTAGATGTCTGTTATGTATCTGTTATAAGCTATATAAGAGTTTGATTAATTCAAACACGATACTTTGGAAAGATGTTTATTTGGTTCTAAAATTACACACATATTTTACTGACATGACGATGACAATCCCTAGAACAAAAATTACTGCGGCGTTGCCGGACCGTGTCTTTTCATAACATATGCAACCCACCCCTTGTAAAAAAAATGAATTTAATGACTTTAATAATTAATTTTTCTGGTAATTTTATTGTACGTCCACTTCTAGTACACCTAAAGCTTTCTTCGTTCATAGTTGGCGGATTTTGCACTTGAGTAATGTGCGGATTTGGCACTTGAATGATGGGTGGATTTGACACGTGAGTAGCGGTTAGGTTTACTACTTGGGCCTGTGTGATGGTATTGTTCATGTCTTCAAAGGAATTAGAGGTGTTTAGTGAATTATCGATTTCTTCGATATTGGCCATCACCAGCCTGTACAATGTAGACCCCAAGGCTTGATTGGTGTTTGACAATAGCTGGCATCCAATCTCTGGTTTCTTTTTGAAGTAGAATGGGTTGATTGGCTTCAAGGGTTGACAACTTTTTTGTTGTTGTAGTATATCTTGTTTCTCGACTGTCTTTTTAAAAGTGCCTCCCTTGCACCAGTCGATGGAAAGTTGGGTATTAGGATGTCTGTTTTGACTGGCATCATTAATCTGAGCCTCCGACCCATCAGTAATTGGCATGGGGCAGGAAGATCTGGTTTGGGGGTTATATTGTAGTGCAGAATTGCTAGAAATGGATCCTCACCTTCCTGATAGGCCTTAACTAGCAGGCCTTTTACCATCTGGATGGTTCGTTCACCATACCATTTGAGCGGGGATATTTGGGGCTAGAAGTGTTAAGAAGAATATCATATCTTTTTATCTCTAATGGTGTTCCGTTGATAAAAAAAATTTTTGAGGGTCGATAAAACAGTTGATCCTGTTTTATTAGGTAACTTGACAATAGTGAATTTGATATAGTGGTCTACTAGAACAATAAAATCCTCTTGGCCCAATGATTTAAAATGGATGCCCAATTTTTTATCACGGTAACATTGGAATTTCGTGAGGGGTCAAGGGTTCCTTAGGGTTTGAGGCTGCATACTTTTGGCAAATGAGACAATCTAACACAATGTTTTCAATATCTCCCGAGAGACCAAGCCAGTATACATAATCATTGACTAACATTTTGGTAGAAATAACACCTTGGTGAGTGCGGTGCGACAAGTTTAGGAATTCTTCCTCATACTAGATGGGATAATTAATCTATTTTGATAAAAAAGCATGTCTTTATGTACATAAATGTCATTTCGAATTGAACAATACAATTTCACTGGACTCGGGACATTCGATTTATGGGCCTTTAAGACATAGAATTTGACTTTATGCGGAGTGAAATCCTCATCAATGGATTTGATAAGCCTAGTTTCATTATCTGAAGTGGTGGATAATACTGAATATACTTTAAGGTGGTTCTCAAGGTAGTCGGTGTCAATAGTGTCATTAACTGGTTGACGACTGAGTGCATCTGGGATATGCATTAGTCTACCTGGGACATAGAATATTTCGAAATCGTATCTTAACAATCTAAAGACCAAACGTTGAATTCCGGGAGAAAGTTCGTCTAGCGGTGTTTGAAGTAGACCTACTAGTGGGCGCTGGTCAGTCTCTATTTTGAATCTGTGACCAAAAAAATAATAGTTGAATCGCTCACAACCATGTACTACAGCTAATAGTTCTTTCTCTATATGATTATATCTTTGTTGACAGCTAGTTAATGATACAAAAGCGAATTCAATAGCGTGATCTTGTTGACTTATCATGGCACCAAGGCCATATGGGCTTGCATCAACAGTAAGTGTGACGACTTTGTTTTGATTAAAGAAACAGCGGACTGGAGTTGTCGTTACAAGTTTTTTGAATCGTTCAAAACATCTTGATTCGTTGGCGGTCCATTTCCTTACGTTCTTTTTACTGAGAAGTTTCTTTAGCACTGCTGTTTCAGATGAGAGGTTGGAGATAAATTTTGCAAGATAGATAATTATTCCAAGAAACCTTTGGAGTTATTTAGAATTTTTTGGAGCTTTCATGTTTACAATAGATTGAATCTTATCTGCTTGAGCACTTTTCTGACTTAGCACTTGACCCAAGAAGTTATGGCGATCGACACAAAATTTTGACTTTTCTAGATTTAGAGTTAGTCCGGATTCTGAGATTTTTCTTAAAATAGCATCCACGTTTTTATTGTGTTCCTCTAGGGATATTCCAAAAATTAAAATGTCACCAAAATAAGCAATTACGCCTGGTAACCCATCCAAATTTTCTTGTACAAATCTCTGAAATATCTCTGGTGCCGATGAAGTGCCGTAGAGTAATTTTAAGAAGCGGCGTCTATCAAATGCGGTAGCTATAGTGCAAAGAAATGAACTATTTTCACTAATTGGGATTTGAAGAAATGCACAAGAAGCATCATGCAAGGAGAAATATTTAGCACCTTAAAGCTTGCTAAAAAGGACATCTTGATTGGGAATTGGAAAATTTTCTAGCCTTGGGGGCTATTACTATGGGGTGTATCCAATCAGTTGGTTCACTTACAGGGACAATAATGTTTTCAGCCACCATTTCATCGAGTTTATCCTTTACTTTAGGATTAAGAGCAGCAGGTATTTTTCTAGCACCAGAAATTCGAGGGATTGCATCATCCCTTAAGGTAATATTGTAGCACCTATTAACAAGTCCTATCCCTGAGAATACTTCGGAATGTTTGTACAGAATATCATTTACACTGGTCGGAATATATTTATCATAGTTTATAATAGTTTCACAATTATTACCGTTTGAGTTTAGTATTTTTAAATCGTTAGCAGCACTAAGTCGTAGAATAGGTATTCATCTCTTAAAACATAAAACAAAAGCTCTTTTCGAACTTTATTATATTCACAATATAAATAATAATAATAATAATAATAATAATAATAATAATAATGTCTATTTCATCAGCGGCATATGATGAAAGTTTTACACTCGTTAATTTGAGTTTGCTTGGTGGAATATTTAAGCTTTTAAAATCACAAGAATTTAAAATGCTTACCTGACTACCTGTGTCGATTTTGAAATTAATTTTAATATCTAGAATAGAGATTCTTTCCATCCTATGGCATTGACGGAGTCTATAGTCCACACGACATTTTCGGAACAGTCAATAGAGCCTATACGCGCTTCCAATTCCTCATTACTATCCTCGGAGATTTCATATACACTATTCCTACTACGGCAGTATTTACGATAGTGCCCTTTACGGTTACAGTGGCTACAGATTTTGTAAAAAGCAGGACCCTTACCTCGAACGTGTTGAAGACCACAATTCGTACAGTTACCTCTATCCATTCTGCTATTTGTGCTGATGCCAGCACCCCAGTCAGCACCTCCACTTACTGAAGTTGGCTGGAGCTGTTCATTTTTCTGGAAATTGTCACCCGTTGCACGAAGACTACTGTCCACATTACGCCTAAATTGTTTATTAATTGCAATCAGAGATGCACTATTTGAGGCTATTTGCCTCTGGGTTAAAACACTTGATTCCATTGACCGAGGTATGTTTAATGCGTCGGCAAAGCTAAGATCGGAGTTTTGTAGTAGCTTTTCCTGAATTCTTTCATCTTTAACTCCAAGGACGATCCTGTCTCGTATTAATAAGTCTTTTTCTTTAAAGGCACACGAATTTGCTAACTGTTTCAATGCCATGACAAATTGTTCAATTGTCTCACCCTGTAACTGCTTCCGTTTAACAAAATTTGTAGTGCTCAAATACCTGGTTTTTTTAATGGCTCACAGTATTTATCGAATTTTTCCAACACCACTAACAATTTATTTTTGTCTTCACTCTTCATATTCGAATGTATTGTAGATGCGTATGCCATCATCCCCTAAATAATGTAATAGAACTGCTATTTTGATGCTGTCCGGCTTATTTGATTTGCCACTTACCAAGACATAGATATCGTATTTTTATTTCCAGAGCTTCCAATTCGCTGAAAGATTATTACCCTTAAATTCGAATTCTTCAGAGGCTCTACATTGTTCAGGATATCCAGTCATTTCAAGGGAATAAGGTTAAGGCTTTTTTACAATTTTTTAAACGTACAGTTTTATTTCTAATTTCAGAAAGTTATTTTTACACTGACACTCCGTTTACCGCTGCCACCATGTTATGTATATGTTATAAGCTATATAGGAGTTTGATTAATGCAAACACAATGCTTTGGAAATATGTTTATTTGGTTCTAAAATTACATACTTGTTTTACTGACAAGACGATGACAATCCCTAGAACCAAAACTACTGCGGCGTTGCCGGACCGTGTGTCTTTTCATAACATATGCGACAATATCGACACAAACCAAAGGTACCTCCTGTCTTAATCCTTCAAGATAAAACTATGCACGCCATTTTATTTAACTTCATGACGTCACGACTACGCTTCTGCAACGATGCGAAATTCATTAGTATATGAGCTTTTTCTTAACACAAGCCGTTTCTCTTAATGCTAGGGGATTTTCTTTATTCCCTATTAAATATAATACGGGTATATACAAAAATGTAATTAAAAGTCTTACATACTCTATACAATAGAGTAAAATAGAGTTAAAAGTCATAACTTACTGAACTGTACGATAGAAGAAACGGAAATGCCTGCCGTCAGTTCGCGTTGAGTTGCGTATGCATTACAGACGATAAAAAGATATACACGTAGATTAATTATTATGTACAGGGTGGCCAACTAAGAATGCGAGGTACTATATCTGGGAAACTATCCATCGTAAAGGCTTGCGCAAAAAAAAGTTATTACTAAAACGGCCAATACAAAAACCTGGAAAATATTTTCAAGTTTCTGGAATGGCCGCTAGGGGACGTAATTGGAATCTTGAATCTAAAAAGCGATGTTTCTGTGAATTCTGCTATATTAACCTAATAAAAAAATAACTGATCTTTAAAGTCAAGGATAATCTGAACTTTTGTTGTCTGGCACTTTTTGACGCATGTCTAAAAATAAAGTGGTGGGGGGTATTCAAAGGTTTCCTTCCGACAGAAACGGTTAATTTTCGCAAAAAAATTAAATGCATTGGTATGACTTTTTTTCATGAACAAATAGCTAGATGATGCCTAAACAAGCTTGCGAAAACCGCATCTCGATGTCTTGTTTCTAACCTAAAATATCGGCCACAGAAAACTTTATACGAAAATCCCTTAAATTATTATTTTTTTTAACTATATTTTTCTGGAATTGGTTCTATTATGTAAGTTGTGGTCCTAAAACCGATTTAAAGGAGGAAGGTTTTTAATGCCTCCGTAAATGCTCGAAATGCTGGCAATCACGCTCTATGCATTGCTGAAGCCTGTCGTGACTAGACAAAACTGCAGCTTCAATTTCGGCATTCGGTATGTTACGTACTGCGTTGGGAATCCGGTTTTTCATATCTTCTCTAGTAGTAGGTTGAGTCCGAAACACGATGTCCTTTAAGCGCCCCCATAAATAAAAATCGAGGCAAGTTAAGTCTGGCGATCGCGGAGGCCATGGAAACAGACTTCCTCTTCCAATCCACCGCTGTTGAAATACTGCATTAATGTGCTCTCGCACATTAATAGCAAAATGTGCTGGGCAACCATCTAACTGCAAAAACAGTTTTTGCCTTGTTTCCAGAGGCACATCTTCCAACAACAGCGGTAATTGATTGGCAAAAAGTCAAGAAATACATTGCCATTTAGGGGTTGCTCGAAAAAATATGGCCCAATAATTCTGCCTCCCAGTATGCCACACCATACATTTAAACTCCAACGTCCTTGGCGCTGAACTTCACGTAACCAATGGGGATTTTCTGCAGACCAATAATGCATATTGTGCAGATTGACTCTCCCGTCACTACTGAAGGTGACTTCATCGGTCCAAAGAATTTGAAATAGAAATTCTCTATTTTCGCTTATCATGCCTAACATCCAATGGCAATAGTCTAACCTTCGATCAAAATCTTCCTCTTTCAAGGCCTGATTCAAAACGACATGATATGGGTGCATTTTTAAAGTAACTAAAAAAAGTTTAAACGAATACCTATATATTTTGATGGGCATTAGAACTTACTTATGGTCCTTCAAAATATTTTGAACCGTTGTCCGTGATATGCCCAACTCAGTGGATAATGCTCTTGTGCTAACATGAGGATTTCCTTCAACATAGCCCAGTACGCGGATAATATTTTCTTGTGTTCTTCCAATTCTTTGCCGTTAAAACGTAGGCCGAAAACTACCATTGGCTCGTAAGCTCGCCACTAATCGGGGAAAAACTCTTACATCGCAAGGACGCCGATTGGGATATCGAGCCGCGTACACTCTTTTAGCTACAGCGGCATTAAAAATAAACCGAAAGCATATCAACAGCTTCATTATTCGTAAAACGCATTTTGAAAGCACAAAAATTGCTCAAAGTAACGCGAAAGTAGTTGACAACTATTGACAATTTGAGGATTATGTATGTTTTGTTTAAGTGTCTGTTTCTATTGCCTGCTTCTATTAATTGTATTTTTCGTATTTCTCCATAGTGAATATGCATTTAAACAAACAAAAAATAGGCCTCTCGTATAACTCTTAGCATTGTTTACTTGCCCGTAGTAATTTCAAAAATCGCAATTTCTAGGTAACCTATTCAGGGCCGAAATTGAAGCTGCAGTTTTGTCTACCCAAAAGAGGCCTCAGCAATGCACAGAGTGATGGTCAGCATTTCGAGCATTTACGGGGGCATTAAAAACCTTCCTCCTTTAAATCGGTCCTTTTTAGGGCGACAACTTACATAATAGAAACAATTCCAGAAAAATATAGTTAAGGGATTTTCGTATAAAGCTTTCTTTGGCCGATATTTTAGGTTAGAAATAAGATATCGAGATGCGGTTTTCGCGAGCTTGTTTAGGCATCATTTAGCTACTTGTTCATGAAAAAAAAGTCATACCAATGTATTTAATTTTTTTGCGAAAATTAACCGTTTCTGTCAGAATGTCGAACAAAGCCCTCTAGGGACGACATGTGAAACTAACAAAACTTCAAATATTATAACATTTGTAGCCCAAGAATAGATCATTTCAATGCGCCCAAGTTTGTTAAAATCGGCTTAGCCGTTTCGAAGATGCAGGGGGTTATTTAAGGAAACCTTTGAATACCCCCCACCACTTTATTTTTAGACATACGTCAAAAAGTGCCAAACAAAAAAAGTTCAGATTATCCTCGACTTTAAAGATAATGTAGCAGAATTCACAAAAACATCACTTTCTTAGATTCAAGATTGCAGTTACGCCCCCTAGCGGCCATTTCAGAAACTTGAAAATATTTTCCAGGTTTTTGTATTGGCCGTTTTAGTAAAACTTTTTTTGCGCAAGCCTCTACGATGGATAGTTTCCCAGATACAGTACCTCGCATTCTTAGTTGTCCACCCTGTACAATTAAGAGAAGATATCGACATATACCAAAATTTAATTATTGAAATAAAAGAGTAATTCCTAAAAATACCATCGTAATGTAAATATATTTACCATCAATCAAACACATTCAAAACTTAAACTAAGGTAACGATAGCCAAGAATTGGCACATTACAACGTTATCCTTGTCTTCTGACGCAACTTCTTCACTATCCGATTCAACAGAATCGTCATCAGATAACCTCAAAATCTCATCCTTAAGCTCTTGCTGTGTGAGCTGGCGGCCTCTTCCATATGACATTATGCAAAATCTAAAATAGTAGATATTATAAATATCTTTGTTAGCATATGCTATGTAGCCGTATAAGTACTTACAGTAAGCTAATTATCTAATTTCCGGACTGATATAACACTGAAAATCGAGCATAAAAGTGACAGAGGTAAAACAGGTGTCTGAATTACAAACAAAAATTGCGCATTAAGCTACGTGTTTTTGACCGACATAAAGAACTATGTGGGGTGGCTGCAGGACTCTAAACAACTGTTCTACTATTACTAAGAAAATTTAAAAAAATCCCGGAAAAAGGGAGTTGTATATGTCAAAATATTCCTTAAATGAAATGAATAGACTAGTGAGAAGACAAATGGCGTAAAAAAATATTTTAAAAGATTTTTGGGGTCTAAAAACGATCCCAGCAGTATTCTAAGGGTTAAAATGTATTCCATCTTTTTAATAAAATTAGATTTGAAGAAATTGGTTCAACTTAGAATACCGAGAAAACTGTAAAACTAATTGCATTGAGCACAACATTCATAAAGCTGAAATTTTAATACACATTTGTACAAATAAATGTTAATCACAATAAAGAAATAGGCGGTTTTTGATTAAATTAATAAGCTCCAAAATACAAGCATATTGACTGTAAAGGAACAAGAAGACCACTAATTAAATTTAATTGACACGTAGTGTAGTTATTAAGGAAAAATAGTAATTTATGTATCAAGGCAATAAAGTGGATTTTTAACACCAATCTGGAATAACTTTATTGCAGAGATGCCTACAAAATTTTGTCCAAAACCGAAATCATTTAGTGAAAAGGTCAAAACGTTCATCAAAATTTGATTTGGTAGTTGGATTGTTACCAATGTTTTTCAAACTTGGTGAAAAATGACACACTACTAATTTAGTTACATTAACCTTGAAATTCTTGCATTTTAATGACAATTTCAGGAAAATAATATTATCGCTTAGTATTATCAAGTATGTTTTGATGGTAAACATGCTTATATTTTGGAACAACGTGTCACATTCATGCAAAATTGATTTGTAGGCTTGCAGTTTCATAAGTGAAAAATACGTTTTCTATGTTTCGGATTTAGAAAGTCGATCTTCCGATACGGATTCTGATGCTAGAATAATTTCATTCTAGCACGAGTTTTAGTAACTTTTCCATTCTTACACTTTCCATTATAGAAGTGGTATGTCTGACTTGTCACCGTGTGTGAAAATGTTAAGCAAGTTACTTTAGATAATTTTTTTCGTCTCGTTTTTCAAAATTTTGGTTTTAACAGTCAAAAGATTTTAAATGCTTTGTTGTTGCTAATTGAAGATGTTAGAGTTTTTTTATTACGAGTTAAAATTTGGAATTTCAATTCTGTAAAGACGTATAGGAATTTTTTGGTTGTTGTTACTTAATGTTAATTTACAGATTTAATTACGTTTCATTCACAGGTGATGCATTACAATTAGAGTAGCGTTAGAATAGTTTTTGTGTAAATAAGGATTCTCGTTATTTTAAGTTTTAGAAATTCTCGTAAGTTGAAGAAGTAAATTGCGTTTTTTTAAAGTTAAATTGATATATCGTTTGGTTTTGATGTTATATTATATTTCGGATTAGAATTTGTCGTATTTAAAATCATGAATATCATATAAATGTTCCCAAGGTTTAAAATTAAAAACGCAATTTGTTATTGAGATATAAAATTCTAAGTTTCTGTGGAAATCCGTTTGAGGAGTGATGCCAAGATTCTTTTGTAGTAAAGCATACCAATTCGTGTTTAAAGGCAATATTTGTCTGAATTATAATATGACCTCAGTAAAGGTTAAGTGCATGTGCACCGTAGAGTGTGATATCCATTAGTTACTTGGAAAGCTTTCAATGGAGTTTCTATGTAAAAGCAAAGATATGACGTAATTTCTTCGTTCTACCGAGGTGTGTTCGTTTTTTTGGCGCGGTTGATATTGAATGTAATGAGCAGTTTGAATGGTACAAATCGAATATGGCGTCCTGCTCGTGATCTGGTGAAGTGCAGTTGTGAGTAGAAGGGAGGGCACAGAATATACCGTTATTATTCCCAGTCCTCCCGAACGTATCGTGGATAGCGCGCCCTTTTCACCTATGTGCGGTTTTTGTTCGTGGTTCATTGGGCCGGGGAACTTTATGTGGTTTATCGTGGTCAGCTTTAGTTTCCAAAATCAGGGTAGTGTATTGCCAAGTGCTTACTGAGTTACGGAGTTTTAATCGTTTTTGCGGATTTTATATGTTGTTTATGGTGGAGTAGTGTGTGCCCGAACCTTATCTTTTGTGCTTATGCAAACAGCCTTTGATAGACCAAGTCTCACTGTACATACATTTGTAAATAGTTACATTAATCATAAATAGACTTGTAAATAAAGCTACCGTATTAACTAAAGATCGTGTAAAAAATATCGTGCGTAAAAGCTTTTTGAGTACATAAACTTTACAACGTCGAATTCAGTCAAATAATAACGTAACGTTCTCGAACTTGTTAGTTGGGAGTCGCTGCATTTGTTTGCCGTTTGGGAGTTATTAAGCAGTTCATGTCCAGATTTCTTCCGCTATAACCCGAAGAAGAAGTACTCAAGAATTTTGTAGAAGGTAATCTAACATTGTACTTTTACGATGATTGTGAGATTATACAATTGTTTAGATTTTGTTGAATTATTCGGCGATAACGCAGATAAACGTAGTCGTCTTTAGTTGGAATGTTAGTCCACTTGTATTATTTTAAATTAAGGCTGACGAACTACCTTTATTTACCCTTTTTTTAATATTTTTTTAGAATGTTTATTTGAATGTACTTCAGATTGTTGGTAAAATTAAAAATTTTGAGTAAACATTGGTTTACGTAAATGTTTTGAATTTTAACAGTATTTATGTAATTTTAATTTCAAAATTTAAACTCAGTAGAAGGCCATAACTTGTAAGTTTGGCCAATTAAGACAATAGGGATAGTATTCCCTCCCATTATCAAATTTTTCGGTAACCGACCTCGAATTAATACTGCCGTAAATTTAACACATGTACCATTGTTGTGTTTATTTTTTTGTTAGTTAAGTTTGTTCAATGATTTATTTTGGAAGCGACTTGATGGCAAGTTCCTAAATTTGACGCATTTAGTTTCATATAGTTGTATAGTTTTTGTTTAACGTAACAAATTGGAGAATTTTGAATGATGTTTGTTTTGTTTATGTCTAATTACTATATTTTGGGTAGAAGTCATTACAAAATTTTGGAGATGATAAGTATTTGAGTTTTTGACTTTGCAATAATTAAGCGAAATATTTAGCGTTGTTTATTTTTTTTTCATTTGAGTGTATTTTGTTTACACGCGTTGGGGGTAACGTAACATAAAATTAGGTGTGTGCAGGTGTATTCTTACCGATTTTGTTTTAACAACAGTCTGGCGCCCATTACACGACTTTATCCCAACTGCAACGAACCCTTATTTGCGACTTTCGACAATACGACAAACCACCTTTAGTATTATTCGGCGATAACGTAGATAAACGTAGTCGTCTTTAATTGGAATGTTAGTCCACTTGTGTTATTTTAAATTAAGGCTGACGAACTACTTTTATTTGCCCCTTTTTAATATTTTTTTAGAATGTTTATTTGAATGTACTTCAGATTGTTGGTAAAATTAATGATTTTGAGTAAACATTGGTTTACGTAAATGTTTTGAATTTTAACAGTAATTAGGTAACTTTAATTTCAAAGTTTAAACTAAGTTAGAAGGCCATAACTTGCAAGTTTGGCCAATTAAGACAATAGGGATAGTATTCCCTCCCATTATCAAATTTTTCGGTAATCGTCCTCGAATTAATACTGCCATAAATTTAGCACATGTACCATTGTTTATGTTTTTGTTAATTAAATTTGTTCAATAGATGAATAATTAGGTGGATTTAATAGCATTATTTGTGATCTCCTCCCGAGCAGCGAAAGCAATAATTAACGAAAATTGGTGATTTAAAGATTTAAGACTAAGAATTTTAGTAGAAGCTAATATTATTGAGTTAAAATTTTATTGATTTGTTTTGAAAGCGACTTGGTGGCAAGTTCCTAAATTTGACGCATTTAGTTTCATATAGTTATATAGATTTTGTTTAACGTAACAAATTGGAGAATTTTGAATGATGTTTGTTTAGTTTATGCCTAATTATTTTATTTTGGGTAGAAGTCATGACAGAATTTTGGAGATGATAAGTATTTGAGTTTTTGATTTTGCAATAATTAAGCGAAATATTTAGCGTTGTTTATTTTTGTTTATTTGAGTGTACTTTGTTTACACGCGTTGGGGGTAACGTAACGTAAAATTAGGTGTGTGCAGGTGTATTCTTACCGATTTTGTTTTAACAACAGTCTGGCGCCCATTACACGACTTTACCCCAATTGCAACGAACCCTTATTTGCGACTTTCGACAATACGACAAACCACCTTTAGTATTTTTAAATTCAAAAACACGGCCACCGAGCTAGTCCTGTGCACTTTAATTATCTGTTACCTTCCGTGCTAATTTCATTTTTGACCGCAACAGACTGATCAGTCAGCTACTGATATCTGTCATACTTGGGCGTTTTTAATCCAGTGCTCGGCTCAGGTTCGAATTTTGAACTCTTGTTAAAATAGACGATCTTCTGCAACTTATCTTTTACTATATTATTCTGATCTAAACAAAATAATGTTCAATTCCGCCTCTTATCGTACAGCAACTTTCTTTCTTCTACCGCAACCTGAATTTTTGTATAAGGTCAATTCAATCCAGAGGTCAATGACAGGATAATAATTATTCACGGAACTGTAATCATATACTAATAATAGAATAAAATGAGATGTGACATGTTTATCTTAAAACATTTCAGTCGTTGCACTCTTAACTAAATTATGTAAATAAAAACTTAGAGGCAAATCTGAAAAAAAACAGTAGCATATGGCGATATTCTCTCCGCAAACAAAAATAAAATGTGACTTCATAAAGCGTATACTTAAAGTAAGTAGTGGTGTTGACAAGCATATACCATTAATTGATTTAACCAAACTCCTACACATGTAATAAAATACTTATCTTTTTTGGGTTTTTAATGGTGTATTTTAAATTATACAATCTAAGCTGATGTTTATGTTTTAATTTTTCAACTTTGACAAAATTGTTTAAAACATCTTTAACAATTTTTAACAGATATTACTACTGACGAAGATAACTGTAAGTGTTATCGAAACGTTTAGATTGTATAATTTAAAATACACCATTAAAAAGAACCCCAAAAAGATAAGTATTTTATTATGTGTGATAATGGTGAAGTTTACATTTTCCTACCCTACACATGTAACAAACGACAACTCAATTACGTTAGTCGTCGAACTAATACATATATATATATATATATATATATATATATATATATATATATATATATTTATTTTCAAGTATATCATTATTATTTCATTTACATTATAGTCATCATTTTCATGCAAATTTTATTGCGAAGTTTGCATGTTTATAAGTTTTGTTTGTTTGCTAAAGGTTGTTTAAGTTTTTCTTTTTTGCCATCGGGTCCGTCTACCTAACTGGTTCCGGAGACACTGCAGCCTATAAGACTTATTCTGTTCTACCCTAGTGATTTGTTACACCCAGTCCGTGATCTTAATACCCTGTAGCAAAGCGCGGGATGTGTGTCCGGTTCTATTTGTGGATACCCCGGAGTGAACGGCTGACGGTGTTCCCAGGTGGTCACCCTTCCCAGTACTGACCGCTCCCGACGTTGCTTAACTTCGGTGATCGAACGAGACCATTCGACCACTGAAGCCCCCTACTTAAGTTTATATATGGAATTATTGGAAATTTTGTGTTTACCTTTCATTTGTTGGAGAGAGATTTTATTTAATTTTATTGAAGAACATTTGATTTTACTCTTAAAGGTTGATTTACTTATTGGTATAGTTAACAAACAAGCAGAGTAAGATAGTGGTTGAGGAGAGTGAGGTAGGTAAGTAAATGGTGAAAAGGACGTTGGAGAATTAGTAAAAATCGGTAGTGGGAGGAGTAGGTAATGGCTGTACTATAGGACATGGTCCTTGCTGGAAAGCTGGTGGCAAATTTAGTCCTCTGTATTCAGATAGAACAGTTTTATACTATTTATATACCTAGTCTCCTGGGACCTTTACACACTTTCCTAACGATTTTGCCACTGTGAGAAGCAACGGACTATCGGGTTCTTTTTAATGATTGCCACCGTACAAATCTGGTCAGACGAGGACAATGTGTGAAGGGTAGAGAGTTACCATACTAAAGCTTACAATTACTCACTACCAACAAATGCGATCATTTTCTTCACACAACATAAAGCACCATTGAAGTATGCTCTGGTGATATGCTGTGTAGTACGTACTCGTAATGAATTTCACCACTACAGTAAAAAAAACATAGTCAGATAGACAAAGGTGAGATACTACAACGGTGATATTGGATACTTCCCCAGTGATGGCTTCTGCATCATACCTATGAATACAGTACTCGTCGCCAGTTATTAGGAATCCAGAAATACTATACAGTCTCAGACACAATAACTTTTACTTCAGATGAGAAAATTGATAATGATTTTTATTCACAATTAGTTTGTAACATACCGTTTTTTTTAACCATTTAAAAGTTGAAAATTGAATCGGGTTTACTTTAAGCGGCCAGTAATAACAAGAAAAGGAGACAGTAATGAGATGTAGCGGTCAGTATCGATTTAAACTATCAATGTCAAATTGACAACTTGACAATTTTAATACATGGTCAAGAGTATGCAACAATTTTTTCTCACGTGCGTAGATGGTGAGTGAACGCAAGCAATTGGTGGAAACAAACAACACGTTTTCTTTAATAAGCATATTTAATAAGTGAATTATTGATAACAAGTAGCGACAAAACCAATAGAATAATAGTTAGCATAACGTTTATAGCTTCTTATTAAAGTAAAAATTAAAAGTCGCATTGTCGCGACCTTCAAATTAAACGAGAAGCCGTGATGGATGTGTTCCAAAATTTTTTGATTTGAACTGTATAATGTTGCTTGTTCTTTAATTGTGAATAAAATCGTATACAAACTTTGGCAAAAATACTATTCCCCTGTCTCGAGAACTAGTTCACCTTGAGGCTTCGCTTCTCGGTGAACTATGTTTCTCTCGACGGGAATGGAACACTTTCGGCCTCGATATCATTAACAAGACAGCCACAAATAGTGATATAACTTTAATACGACATAGTTAGATTAAATACTAGCGCTTCTAATTTCTAAATGGGCAAACGTTTAAAACTAATCTTTATCGGACCCGTCAAAATTAATTTCAGACATGCCTACATACATACATTACAGGCATCTTTTAAAACAATTGACAAGTGGTCTAGGCAAACAAATATAATTATAAATTAAATAATTGTAGAAATTAGTTAAATCATATTGAGAAATTGGACAACTGCCAGGATTTATAATAACAGCTTCTCCCCAATAACGATATAAACAATTCTCAATACACGAATAAAGTGAAGAGCATCCGTAATTCTCATTTAACCATCTATATAGATTATTATCTACAGCAAAGTTTTGATTTTTCAATATGTACAGCAAGCGTAATAATATATTGGACACGGTATTTGTTTTTCTTCCAGGTCACACAAAGAAGCTCTGTCAAAAATTAAAACTGTAAAACTGATTTACTTACTTTCAGTAGATGCTGTAATAGTGAAACTTAATATCAAGATCCAAACAGTTTTTTTTCATTGTGATATGGTGAGAATATGGTTTCTTTGTATCAATCATTATTTAAGTTTTAGGTGCAACTTGATATTATTTAAAAATTATTATTAATTTTATTAAATACATAAATAAAGTTTATCAGTAGATTTGAACTACGACCTGTACTTTGCTAAGTAGCTAACCAACTGCGCCATCAAGGTTCAAGCCCCAATCGATGTAAATTTTGTCTTGAACCTTGATGACGCAGTTGGTTAGCGCGGTACTCTACTCTAGCAAAGTACGGGTCGTAGGTTCAAATCCTACTCGAGGTAAACTTTTTATTTATGTATTTAATAAAATTAATAATAATTTTTAATTACATATTTACCTTTGAACTTATTTGTTCATAACAAAAACTTATAACCATTTAATATTAGTCAAATTGCTTTGGTATGTGTGAATCCTTGCGATATTGCAGGCTCACATTCCATTAATATAAGTAATTTGATTGTAATCTCATTATATTTAGAATTTACATCAGTTCTACACAAAGACAAAATTTACACCGATTGGGGCTTGAACCTTGATGGCGCAGTTGGTTAGCGCGGTACTCTAGCAAAGTACAGGTCGTAGGTTCAAATCCTACTCGAGGTAAACTTTTTATTTATGTATTTAATAAAATTAATAATAATTTTTAATTACATATTTACCTTTGAACTTATTCGTTCATAACAAAAACTTATAATAATTTGATATTATTTGTTTTTCGGTTTTCCATATTTCCTTATTATACATGTGACCTTACAGAAGACAGAAATTTGCAAAATTAAATATACATAAATATAAACATTGTGTTTGTCAAGCGGTTTAATTTTAGCATCCGTATGAGACTAAATATTTACGAGATGAAAAGTTTATTAAAGCATACTCGCTAATTTAACTTATTTTAAATCAAATAATTTTAATTTAAATAATATTTGCTAAAGGAATATTATGTTTATGAATTTTTGGTAAACCATATAGTTTTGGTGAAATAGCTTCAGAGTTAGTTACTTTCTTTTTTATTTCTTCAGGAATAGATGATAATTTAATTAGTTATTTAGTTTTTAAAAGAAACTTTTTTGTTGGATCTTTTGGTATTTCACGATAAGTTTCTGGTCCCAACAATTGTTCTATCTTAATGTTATAATCGTTCATATTTAATATAACAGTTGCATTACCTTTATCTGATTTTAATATTATTATACTTTCATTACGTTTAAGATCAAGTAAAGCACGTCGTTGACGAAAGGATAAGTTACTCTTTGGAGGTTTTGTTTTACGTAATATGTTAACGGTGTTATATCTAACTTCATTAGGTCAACCAGAGAAGTCTGCTGTGGCTGACCATGCCCTGAATAATCTAACTCATGACATTCAATTTGACAATATGGAAATATTGTCAAGACAGACTCATTATTATGTTCGTTTACAACGTGAAGCTATATATAAACACGCTAATAATTTTAATAGACAAAAAGAAAATCTCCGTTTAAATAGGTTTTGGCATCTTATAAAAAAAGGCATAATGATACGTCTTAATTTTGACTTTTGGTATGTCTAGGTTTTTTGCTGTGTTTTTTCTAGACCTTGAAGCACATGCTTTACCAATTACATGTTAAATTACCACAGCACTATAATTTAACATAAGTAGTTGAAATTAAGATTAAAATTTAAAAAAAATTACAAAAAACGTTCTGCGTTATGTTTTTCATTGTTAATAACACTTGCACTTATTGATAATGATATCTCTTTGTTAGATTTAACTGGATTATTTTATTTGATATCATGTTTATATTTGTGAATGCTTCTATCATTTTGAAATTGAAGTTTTTCACTTTACATCATGACTTGATTAAATTTTGTTAAATGTGGTTTTTGGCTGACATTTTTCATTGTTAGCTTTCGCCGTTGATAGTGTTCTGATTTGTCATCTTTAAGACAGTTTAACAATATTTAATTTTTAATGACCTAGTTATTCTTTACTAAAATTTAATTCTATAGATGGCTTTATACGTTTCTCAAACTGTTATGTTGATAGCAGACTGATGTTTGTGTTTTAATTTTTCAACCTTGACAAAATTGTTTACAACATATTTAACAATTTTAACAGATATTACTACTGACGAAGATAACTGTAAGTGTTATCGAAACGTTTAGATTGTATAATTTAAAATACACCATTAAAACCAAAAAAGATAAGTATTTTATTATACTTGTATAAAATTAACTAATAAATTCATTTACAATTATGAAAGATGGCTATGGAAATATACAAAATAACAATTGCGTGAACGTCAAAATAACTAGTATTACAGATACTAGTTGAGGTTAAAGTGTCAAATAAGTTTTAATTAAAAGAGGATTTTAATTGTTTAGTTACATTCCCGTAAATACAAAAAGTTGAATATTGTTAGAATGGTTTCGATTAGTAACGAAGAATATGCCGATATGCATTTAGTGTACGTCGAAATGCAATGCAACGCTCGGGCAGCAGCACGTAGATATGCAGATAAATTTCCAGGTAGAAGACATCCTGCTCCTAAATTATTTACGCTTCTTCATCAAAGAATTAGTGAAACAGGATCGGTAATTCCTAAAAATAATGAAACGGGAAGACATGCTGATGTAATGGAAGAATATCTGGATGATATTTTAATGGAAATTGAGTACAATCCCGAAATAAGCATCAGAGGGTTGGCTGCAATGTATCCCAATGTGTCAAAATCTTCTGTGTGGAACATTCTACATAAGGAAGGCTTGTATCCTTTTCATTTCAAAAAAGTCTAGGCCTTGCAAAATAAAGAGAATCAAGACCAACATTTTTTTTCTAATATTTTGTTTTGTGATGAAGCCGCTATTACAAAAGATGGAATTTTTAATATGCACAATGCACACTATTACTCCTATGTTGATGAAAATCCTCATGCGATAAGGGAAAGTAAACATCAGGAAAGGTTTAGTATTAATGTATGGATAGGTGTTATTGGTGATAATTTGCTTGGACCTGTAGAATTGCCTAATAGTTCAAACGGCGAAGAATATATCAACTTTCTACAAAATACTTTACCGGATTTATTGGATGATATTAATCTGAATATTCGGCGGAACTTGTGGTTTTTACATGATGGTTGTCCGGCTTACTATAACAGAACTGTTCTTGCTCTTTTAGATAACAATTACCGAGAGCGATGGATCGGAAGAAGCGTTCCGGTTGCTTGGCCAGCAAGGTCTCCAGATTTAAATCCCTGCGATTTTTGTGTTTGGGGATATCTAAAATCAATGGTTTATTCCCAATCAATGAAAACACGCGATCAGCTTTGGAGAAGAATTCAGGATGCCTGCGACGAATTTACGAACAATAGGGGAATTTTTGCAAAAATTCGGCAATCTACATAAACGAATAAATTTGTGCATAGAAACGTATGGTCGTCATGTGGAGCATCTTTTGTAGATTCAGTTTTGTGTTTCATGCTTTTAGTTGTCATTTTGATTTTTTTTTTATTATTAATTATGTCAGCAACATTTTTTTGTATTAGAAACGATGTTTTTTACCCGAGTTTATTTCTTACTTTCTAAAGTAAAATTAATTTATGACATGAGAGCAGTTTGACGTTCAAGCAATTGTTATTTTGTTTATTTTCCATAGCCATCTTTCATAATTGTAAATGAATTTGTTAGTTAATTTTATGCGTTCACGCAATTGTTATTTTGTTTATTTTCCACAGCCATCTTTCATAATTGTATATGAATTCGTTAGTTAATTTTATAAAAGTAATTAACACATGAAAAGTTCAAATCGATTTATTTCGAAAACAGTGCGTCGTAGCAACTTCAGACAAGAGTATCATTCTTTTATGAAACAATCGAAATTTTTTTTCTATATATATATATATATATATATATATATATATATATATATATATATATATATATATATAGTAATGGTTAATTAATGAAAATTTTACTTGACGAAAAAGTTAAGATTAAGTATGTGGGCGATAAAATATGAAAAATATATTTAATTATTTTTGTTTGCTTTCAATATTTATTTTATTTCCCGGACTAGCTCAGTATCTCAAATGAGGATAGGGTTCATTTGTATTTAAACTTTAATTGTTGGCAAATTAAAATCATTAAGATCATTTAAACTAAAATACAAATTATGCTATAACTTTTTTATAACAAGTCGGATTTGATTTTTGAATACAGATTTGGAATCAGGGCAAGATCCCGCATAAAAAGACACCCCACAAACCCTATTTTGCTTCGAAGCTTTGCCTTTTGACAATTCAAAATCTAAATTTACCTATATCTAACAAAATCTATATTCTACACCTAAACTAATTACACATTCGGAATCTACATGAAAAACTATATCAGAATACATTTATTTCAAATCATTTAACTTAATTTTAACAGAAATTCCATTTTCATATTCAAATTTAGGTAGATAACCCAACTTTTCTAAATTTTATGTTCATATTATATGTATATTGTAAATTTCTTTATGAAAACGAGGGAAACCTACTAATATGTGCTATTATAATTTATTTTAAACTTAACTTATCCTAAAAACACTAAAATTGTGCAAAATTCTTAAATATAGTACTTAACTTAACTTAATGTATTTTTACTTGTAACTTGCGTCTAAAACGTCTAAATTACTTGAAATGTTAATTTATCATGTTCCTATAACTGTCTTTAACACAAATAATGTTTACTTCTAGTCCATAGTTCATAACTTTGTCATAGCAGAAATCCATATTGTTTAACACATTTATATAAATTTTGTACACAAAATGTATTTTTATATTAAATATCACATTGTGGAAATGTTGTTCATGTTCTTATCAATGTTTCTACATCACTACCACTTCTGCTGCACGTTTTATACACTTTGTCTGTGAAGTATAAACATACAGTGGTCGCACAATAACCCTTTTTTAAAGTTTATATAGTCCCTGCATTATACCTATATCTATTATGTTCTACATTTTAGAATAAACCTACATCATGTGATTAATATCTGTAAAGTGTTTAAACTGCTCAAATATATTGATTAAACTGTAAATTACTAAAATATGTTCACCGAAACTAATCGTACCCTCAAATATCAATGGTTTTGACCTTCCTCACACAGTGCTGGTATAGCTCAATTGCTTTTATAAATAAAACAAATTCGTGCACAGCCCACAAAGCCTGTTTTGTTAAATAAAAACCATATTTTCCCTCTCGTCTACTAATTTTCTTATTAAAATGAACTGCATACATTCTCAAATCTAATTAAATTTGCACACAATAAAGAATATAAGCTTGACAACTCTAGCCCCTGTATTATGCTTACTTCTAACCATCTCAAAATACATATATATATATATATATATATATATATATATATATATATATACACACACATATGTATCTATATTTATAAAACACAAAAATTGTTTCTACCTATGTTACCTTTAAATAAATATCGTAAACGGTTACTGGGATGTGTTGTGACCATAGCGCGGAGCGAGCTCCAGGCTAGTATTTGCATAATTATAGACTAGCAAATAATGACACTAAGCTTAAAAAATATTTAAATAAAAAGATTTTTAACTATTTTATACAGTTAGATATCAAATATCAAATAGTTATAGGCAGATAGTTTAAGCATGCACCACAAGTTTTTAATAATTATTTAAGCTGTAGTCAAAAGTTAAACAAAAAAAAACATTTGACAAATCTCTGAAACTTACAAGTTTAGTATATTTTGGAGTTTTAAAATTTTTAAAAGCTTGTCGTGGATGCGCAAATTATCCGCCTTTAATTTTACTACTATCTAATTTTAGCCAAAGAGAATTTCAATTATTTAATTGCATTAAATAATTGAAATTCTCTTTGGCTAAAATTTGTTAATTATTTTTACATCTCGTTTTTTGCAATTTCACACATGTATTTTAAATACTACGTTCTTTTTCGAATTTCACATCCGCAATATCACTTCCGAAAGGGCAGAAATATGTCTATGGTTTATAAAGCATTGTTATTACCTTTCAATCCACTGTCACAGTATACCATACTATTATGTAACCGCTTTGGTAATACGTTCATAATGGAAATTGACAACATTGTAAAAGCAACATTAATTTATGTCGGATTGACGTTTAAAACTTTATGTCAGATAGAGGTTAATAGACATCTATGCTAACTTGAAAGAAATGTTAGAAAGCCGTATCCTTCTATAACCGTATTTTGCATTATTAGCATGGTAAATAATTGTTTACTATGTTGGATTACTCTGTGACTCAATGGCAAAGGTTATAAATAAGTGGTGATGGTAATCGTATAAAGTATAAAAAGTGTTTTAATAATGTAATAAAGAAATGTGTGTAAAAATGTTCTCATAAACAAATCGTTAAACTAACTCGAGATACAACCCGTTCACCACAAATAATGCCTTTGACTCAGTCGGTAATTTAAAGTAGGATGGTTCAATCTTTTGATTTGCTTAATTACCACAACTTTATGCTGTGTTATTTTCGCTTGACGTAAATAATCAAAATGCAATGTAACACTAATACAAATGATCTCGGACGCCAAGTTATTTTTTAATAATGCTCAGAATAACTAAACCGAGGTTTACAATAAAAATTTTATCAAAATGTAAAAAATAAAAAATATATAGACTACGTTTATTAACAGTTAAATTAGAATTATATAAAATATATCTTAAAAACTAGTTATAGCCTTAAATTACTAAATAATGGTTATAAATACCTTTTCGTAAAATTTTGTACACAAACTTTTTAATAACCTCTAGTATCTAAACGATTACGGAAATGTCAACCAAGGTGATATCATCTTTGCACCAATATTGCGCAATATCTCGAAATAATGCTTTACGTTGTAAACCACACCCAAACATGGAATTTTCCTTCTTATAAATTTGTCTTCTTGAAATTGAATAAACCAACATTTATTGCATTCTTGAAATTTTCAAATAAAAATTGCAATCATAAAATGAAAGCGTACGTAACAGTAGAATTAATTGTGCAATCAAAAGCGGTAAAATTAAAAGTGTAAAAGTAAAAAAAAAGAAAGTGCCTGAAGAGAGCAAATATTTTAATTTTTAGTATAATGCGTTAAAATATATCTTACCATTAAATCAATGGCACTTTCACAAAATTTAGGTGGAAGCCCAAAAATTGCTTCCTAATCAACAGAACCTTCATCAGGAAGTGAAAAAATGGACGTTTTGGAGGTTGGATGATGTAGCCGTGCGCGAAAAATTGGAGCAAAGAAATAAATCAGCGATGACGCATTGCGCGAAGATATTGAGCAAAAAAAGTAATTTAAAGTGGGAATATAAACCTTTAAGAAGATATGCTCTTAAGTTACATCAAAATGCAAATTAAGTTGCCTACCTCATACTTACAAATCATTAATAAATACATTTTTTCTTATATTCACAACTAAATGAACAAAGACATAAATTACGGTATATTTTAATACAACTCAAAATGGGTTGTTACACGCCCCCTCCTAAAATTTGGACTCTGAGATTACCAAAGCGGAGATTCCAAATACTAAGCTAATAAACAAATTTACTAAAATCTAAGGAAAAAAAACCGTTAAGCTAATTAAAATTCAAGCAAAATGTAAACACTAATACCTAAAATCTAAATAAAATGTACATAAAAATAGAAAGGAAAAATCAAAATGATAAATAAAAGATTAAATAGAACAAAATCCTATACTAAGTGTACAAAGAAGTACGGAAAATGCGGTAATGTTAGTCAGGAAAGACCCCTCGCAACACCATAAGAGCTAATGACGCGCTACCACCCGCACACGCCACTAGTCGAGAATAAAGTACCCGTAACCTAAAATAGAGCAAAAACTTTAGCTGGTGGGGTTTGTGAAGCAAACCACCATCAGAGGAGCAAAATGAAAAAACCGGTAACAAAAATTGAAGCTAAGGTGAAAAAAGAACAGAAACCAACCATGACCTGAAGGGTCAGCTGGCGGGGAACCCGGGAACAGTTTTCATTTCATTTAAATCTTGAACTAATTGTTCACGGTTAGTAATAAATAAATCACCCTCTTTAAAATCCTTTAGTCGACCATAAAAATCACCAGAAATTGGAACTGTCCGACCAAACGCCAAAAAGGAAGGTGAAAATTTCGTAGACCCATGTACAGCGTTACGAATAGCATGGGCAATTTTACGAATTTCAACATCCCATTCCTTGTGATCATCTTTAATATAAGACCTAATTGCAGTACGTACCACTTTATTAACTCTCTCAACAAAATTTACTTGGGGATGATAACTTGCATTAAACCAAATGGATTCAACTTGGTAAGAATTCATTAAATTTTTAAATTGTGCACTTTTAAATTGAGGACCGTTGTCCACCATACAAATTTAAGGAACACCGTAAACTAGAAATACATAATTTTCAATATACTGGCAAATGCCTTTAACAGTAGCACTGCGCATAGGGTGAATCAAAGTAAATTTAGTAAACCAATCACAAATAACTAATAGAACTGTATTATCACTCTTCGATCTTGGAAAAGGACCCACTAAATCAATAGAAATAAATTGAAAAGGATAAGAAACATTTTTCTCTTTACCCATAAAACCATAATGATTAAACTGTGAAGACTTGCTTCGGTTACAAATATTGCAATTTCTAATGTATTTGGAAATATCGGACTTCATTTTTGGCCAATAATAAAATTCTTTAATTTTTGAAAAAGTTTTTAAAACACCAAAATGTGATGATGTAGGTCCATCATGAAATTTCTGTAACATATCTTTCCTTAAAGATTTAGGAACAACTAATTTCCATTCCACTAAATTCGATCCGATGTTTAAATCATTTGAAGTAAATTTGTAGTTTATTATTTTCAACTCTCCAATCAGGAAATAATTCAGGATTTTTAGGAACCTTGGCTAACATTTTCTTATACCAATCGTCTAAATCTACTGTAGAAAATTCTAAAGAACTAACTTCCAAAGGGGCTCTAGAAAGTGCATCAGGAACAACATTTAATTTACCTTTTCTATGAATAACTTCAAAATCAAATTGCTGAAGTTTAACACTCCATCTGGCTAATCGACCTGAAGGATCTTTTAAATTATTGAGTCAAATAAGTGAATGATGATCAGTAATAACTTTAAAATGGGTACCTTCAATATAAGGTCTAAACTTTTGAATTCCAAAAATAACAGCTAGTAATTCACGTTCTATAATTGAATAATTTTGCTCGGCTTTATTTAAAGTACGAGAACCATAAGCAATCACAACCTCATCCTCTCCTTCACCTTGAGTTAAAACACAACCAACACCACAATTGGAAGCATCACATTGTAAATAAAATGTTTTAGAAAAATCTGGACTCGCTAAGATAGGAGCATCAACTAATAGAGATTTAATTTTTAAAAATGAATCGTTCGCTTCAGTATTCCATAAAACTTTCTGAGATTTCTTCTTATCTTTCAATAAATTATTAATCGGAGCTAAAACGCCTATACCAAGAACACATTCCAATAACACGTTTAACTTCTGTAAAAGTAAGTGGTTGAGGAAATTTAGTAATATCTTCCACCTTTGAAGGATCAGTGTGAAGACCATTCTTATCGATAACAAAACCTAAATATGATAATTGAGGTTTACAAAATTCACATTTATCTAAATTAATATTTAATTTGGCATCATTAAGCCTTTTAAAAACTTCTCTTAAAATAGCAATGTGCTCTTTAAATGTACTTGAAAATATAATGATATCATCCAAATAAACAAAAATTGATTGGGATAAACCATGACCTAAAATTGAATCCATAAACGTTGTAAAGCACTGGGTGCGTTGGTAAGTCCCACGGGCATAACAGTATATTCAAATAATCCTCTACGTGGAACAGTAAAAGCAGTTTTTTCACAACTCTCAGGGTCTAAAGGAATTTGCCAAAAAGCTTTCTTTAAATCAATTGAAGGTTAATAACGAGTATCTCTTAATTTATCTAAAATATCATTTAAAAATGGTAAAGGCTAAGCATCTCTTTTAGTAATAGAATTTAATTTCTTCGCATCAAAACAAAATCTATAATCGCCTGACTTCTTTCGAACCAAAACCATTGAGAATTCCAAGGAGAAGAACTTGGTTTAATAATTCCTTGCTCTAACATGTCATCAATTTCTCTGTTTGCATGCTCCAACATAGCAGGAGATAATTGAAAATAACATTGTTTATTTGATATTGCATCACCAGTATTAATTGAATGAAAAACTTTATTTGTTTTACCTAATTTTGAATTTGATAAGGTTTTAAAAAGGTCAATAACTTGATTTAATTCAAAAACTTGATCATTATTAAGATAATCAATACTCTTAATCATTGAAAAATTTGTCTCCGTAGAATTTGCAACAAAAGAATTTTCACTAAAATCAGCTTTAACTTCAAATAATTGACAAAAATCTACTCCCAAAGTAATTGCAGTAGTAATAGATTCAGAAACAATAACAGAAATAGTTTTAGTAATACCATTAACAGTCAAAGATAAATCAACACTTCCCAAAATCAAAAATGGATTGTAAAGAACCATCAGCAATAATCAATGATGAAAAAGGTGAATTCCTATTTAATTTTAAATCATATTTATCAATTAAATACAAAGCAAGGTTACCTAAAATTGTAACGGTAGCTCCACTATCTAATAAAGCAATAAAATTTTCATTAAAAATCTTCACATTAATAAAAGGTCTAATATCATTATTTTTTTCAACAAATTTGGAACAAAATTTTGGAGTTCCATAAAATTTATTAACCGTAATTAACCATTCTTTAAAAACATGCTTGTCAGCCTCTGAAAAATCATAAGGAATGTGTCGACTAACAGAACACTTCCTATTTACAAGTTTTTTGAAAATTTGCACTTCGGACAATTCGTAAAAGTAACATCAGAATAACCACGTTTAAAGAAAAAGAGTTTATCATCATCCTTGTCACAGGTGTGATAGGTATGACCCAATTGTTTACACTTAAAACATGTTGTTGAAGACTTAGCTGTATTAATTTTTGAATTATTAAAAGTTAAATTTAAATTTTTTGGCTTAGCACCAGTAAAATTGACTTTAGGTTTAATATTTTGACTCAATATAGAAGATTTGGGTTTGTTTTCAGATTGTCTCTGTGAATCTGAACTAGAATTAAATTTGAATTTTGAATGAGCTTTCACTTGCTGTAATTTTTTTACATACTCAACTAGATGGAAAATATCATTAACATTAACAAGAGCTAACTGAGTAGCAAACCAAGGTTGTAAATTTTTCATAATAATTTTTAATTGTTCACCTCCAGAAGGAGGAACGTCTAATTGTGAAAATAAATTAACCATTTCTGAAATAAAGAAAGTTGGAATTTCATCATAACTCTGTTTTCTATTCTTAATATCATCTAACAAAACTTCGTCATGTCCTTCGGGTAAAAAGTCGCTTTTTAATTTAGAAATAAGTTGGTCCCACGAATGAATTAAGGGCTTAACAGCTCTGAACCATATTAAACCTTTTCCTGAAAATAAATCGTTACCAGATAAAAGCATCTCCGACTTTGAAATATTTCGTGCTACCATCAACTCCTCACATCTTTGAATAAATGTAAAAACTTCTTTTTCACTACCATTACATTTTAGATTTAATTTATAAACAGGAACAGAACTTTTAGAAACTTGTAAATTTTGGATTAATTTGGAAAAATCTTCAGCTGGAATACTAACTGAAGTATTAACATTGTCGTTAGGTGACATCGAAATATTAGAAGTGTCTAAATATGGTAACTCATTATTCAATTAAATATTTTCATTTATAGATTCAATTAATTCTATTAATTGATCGTGTAAATACAAAAATTCATTATCAAAAGTGGTATAATTCAAACGTTTCAAAATATGCAATAAACGAGTATTAAAGATTGAATGTTATGAAGTTTATCTTGTAATAATTCCATTTCGATGGTTCATTGATTTCAACTTTCTTATACGAATCAAATAAATTTGGATCAATCCTTTCTAAATTTAATTTACGCCTTAAAATTTACGTTTCTCATCCACAGTTAACCTTTCCGCTTCATTAACATTTCTAAAATTTAACTCTACTAATAACATCACTACGTAGAACATCTATTAAATAATTCAAATTTGACATGGCAAAAAATAATATATAAACACAAACAATAAAATTTCACTAATCGTAAACACTATAAAAATATCCAATCGTAATAATAAATTGTTACAATACCTTTAAAATGGTCAACTCTAACAATCGAAACTGAAACAAACAAGAGCAGAAATAACCAGCAATAATGGTAATGAAAGCAAATCATGTCCCATGCTCGATGCGCCAGTATAAATAATGTGGTGATGGTATAATGTAATCGTATAAAAGGTGTAAAATAATATAATAAAGAAATAAGTGTAAAAATGTTCTCATAAACAAATCGTTAAACTAACTCGAGATACAACCCGTTCACCACAAATAATGCCTTTGACTCAGTCGGTAGTTTAAAGTAGGGTGGTTCAATCTTTTGATTTGCTTAATTACCACAACTTTATGCTGTTATTTTCGCTTAACATAAATAATAAAAATGCAATGTAACACTAAGAAAAATTATCTCGGACGCCAAGTTATTTTTTAATAATGCTTGGAAAAACTAAACCGAGGTTTACAATAAAAATTTTACCAAAATGTAAAAGATAAAAAAATATACAGACTATGTTTATTAACAGTTAAATTAGAATTACATAAAATATATCTTAAAAACTAGTTATAGCCTTAAATTACTAAATAATGGTTATACATACCTTTCGTAAAATTTTGTACGCAAAAAAACGATTACGGAAATGTCAACCAAGGTGATTTAAAATTTTCAAATAAAAATTGCAATCATAAAATGAAAGCGTACGTAACAGTAGAATTAATTGTGCAATCAAAAGCGGTAAAATTAAAAGTGTAAAAGTAAAAAAAAGAAAGTGCCTGAAAAGAGCAAATGTTTTAATTTTTAGTATAATGCGTTAAAATATATCTTACCATTAAATCAATGGCACTTTCACAAAATTTAGGTGGAAGCCCAAAAATTGCTTCCTAATCAACAGAACCTTCATCAGGAAGTGAAAAAATGGACGTTTTGGAAGTTGGATGATGTAGCCGTGCGCGAAAAATTGGAGCAAAGAAATAAGTCAACGATGACGCATTACGCGAAGATATTGAGCAGAAAAAGTAATTTAAAGTGGGAATATAAACCTTTAAGAAGATATGCACTTAAGTTACATCAAAATGCAGATTAAGTTGCCTACCTCATACTTACAAATCATTAATAAATAAAATTCTTCTTATATTTACAACTAAATAAACGAAGACATAAATTACGGTATATTTTAATACAACTCAAAATGGGTTGTTACAAGGGGCCAGACTTGTAAGTGAAACGTTCCAAGTTCGAATAATGAAGTGCTTGAGAAAAAAATCGGAGATAAATAAATTTGACTCAAATTCGAAAGCAGTCCTTCTTATAACTAAGTTTGATGACGAAAACAAAGTCCGCTTCCGAATCGTCGAGCTATGAAAACGAAAACTGTGGAGACAGGTCTATTAACGCAACCAAGTGTATGCTTGGTCTTTCTCTTCCCCTTCTCCATACATAAGATCTCCAACTAATGACATTGTCGTTCCATCGGCCGTCTTCTACTCTTGCAACATAATCCGCAAAACTCCATTTTTAGGGTGGAATTCTTTACATGACGCCAGCGAATTTTGTTTATTGTCTTAACCTTTCGTTCCGTTTCTGTCTCCTAGCGAGATGCCCAACATTGCTCTTTCTATCGTTTTTACTTCATACGTTATTGCGGGAAGTAGTCACTGATCAAAGATCTTTGTTTTTAGGTGTTGTGGTATCTTCTTGCTTTCTAGTATGTGAGAGAGTTTACCAAACATTATCCACCTTAATCGCCTCCTTCTGTTAATGTCAAAGTATTTATTTTGTTTTCCTGTTTTTGCTGTTATAAGAATGTGGATTCACTGGCGTTTTCACCATCTCTATGATACTTTGGTCAGTGTTGATGCAATATTTCTTGAGATGTCCTTCACTTTTTGTGGCTTTTTGATTTTATTAATGTATTCGAAAAGTCCGTTTTTGTATAATTCCACTTTTGCTCTAAATACTTTTGTGTTGATAGAGATTCTTGTAAATTTTATGTGCTTCCGGCTGTTATTCCACTTATACATGATACTTATGACCTAACTAATCGAGGTCGCTGCCTGTATTAAATCTGACACTGCTGAGCCACTGAGTAATCTTTGCGCATGTTGCGCCGTAACTTCTTGCGTAGGTATATTGCGCTTAAGCTCTTCGCACATTATTGGAATCCATATGGGTTTCATTTCCACACTAACTTGGCTTATTGGATTTTCTGCTAGTGCGATGTATGTGGTTTCTTTGAGTTTCCGACGAGTTGTGTTCTCGTCCTTTGCCACTGTCTGTATGTTATCCCATTGGATGCTGTTCCAGACGTGTTCGGCGATTCTTAATTTTTCTGTTTCGCCCTTGCGGATGTTGTTCTCATGTTCCTGCGTTCTCACTTTGAGTGGTGTACTGCTCTCTCCTATGTATGCTCTGCCGCATTCGCATGGTAGGTTGTATGATGGTTTGGTTTAGGTTGATATTCCCCTACGCGTTCTGGTCGATTTGAAGGCAATGCGTATCTTGTATTTGCTGCCTATCCTTCGTATTTTGTCTGAGGTACCTTGTATATATGGTATTACCGTTATATATTTAGGTTCTTCTTTTTCGGTTACCCGTTCCCTGTTCAGGTTAGGTGTTACATCGGGGCAGCCATTTTCTTTGAGTGTTCTAGCGATATTTTCTTTTTCTTTGTTCAGGTCCTCTTGTTTGGAGCATATTGTTTTTGCTCTATCGTACAAGCATTATGCCGCGCCTAACTTCACGTATTTGCGGTGATTGTAGTTGTAGCGTAGGTACCTCCCCGTGTGATTAGGTTTCCTGTATACACTTGTCGTGAAAGTGTCGTCATTCCCTTGTGCAAGTACATCCAGGAATGGCAGTTTTTGTTCCGGCTCAAATTCCATTGTGAATTTTATGTAGGGTGCGCGGTTATTTAGATGATGTAGGAATTCATCTAGCTTATGCTTGCCGTGTTGCCAAACTACGAAAGTATCGTCCACGTATCTAAGCCACATCCTTGGTTTCTCTGTGAATTCGGATATCGCATGGTCTTCAAAGTCTTCCATATGTATATTGCTCACTATGGGTAATAGTGGGGAACCTATCGCCTCCAAAACTCTTGTTGGTAGAATTTGTCTTCTACCTGGAAATATGTAGTTCTAATGCATATTGTCAGAAGTTCCATTATTGTGTTTACCAAGGGTTGCGTGCGTTCGTCTAACGTTTCATCCTTTTCCAGCTTGTCCCTTATGATAGTTAGCGCCTTATCGGTAGGCACATTTGTGAATAGACTCACAATGTCAAATCTTACCAGTATTTCTTCGTGGTTTGGGTGGTAGTTTCTGATGGTTTCCACGAAGTGCTGCGTATTCTTGACCATAGACTGTTTTTTTTCCAATAAGGTGATATGATACCTAGCAGATAGTGTGCTAATGGGTGACAAGGTGAATTTCTGGAGCTCACAATTGGTCTCAGAGGAATTCCTTGCTTATGAATCTTTGGTAGGCCGTACAGATGCGGAGGTTTGCTGTTGTGTGGGGTAATTCTAGTTCTCTGGTAATAAAATAAAAAGTATTTCTTTGTACTCGCCCCGTCTAGTAGTTCTTGGATCTTACTCTTCTAAGTGTCCATATCCATTACCACAGTCGCATTTTCTTTGCCTGCCTGGAGAATTTTGATCGTTGGGTCATTCTTAAGGGAAATGGCCGCTCTCCTTTCTAAGTTAGAGAGGTTAGGTTTAGTTCGCCTAGATGAATCTAGGACTGATCTAACCTTACTTCTGTATTCTTCGGCTTCTTCAGGATCTAATTTCATACACGTTTCTTCGACTACGGTTATTAAATCTACTTGCGGAATATACCTGGGTGTTATCGCATAGTTCAAGCCTTTGTCCAGAACCTGCATTTCGTTTTCGTTCAACTGTCGTTTAGAGATGTTTATGATAGTGTTTTTTCGATTGATGTTGGTTGGTTCTTTCTTCTCGTTCATTAACTTTTCGAGATTCTTCTGCTGAATTTTCGTGTGCATTGCCTTGGTCTTCGAATATTTACTTCTGGTAGCCGTATTTATCCTATAAAAGTTTTGTTCGATCACTCGATTTCAAATGGTTTCTTTAATCTCGTTGGATTGGTGTTCGAGCTGGTACTTTCTGAAACGGTGATTTCTGATTCGTTCTTTGACTAACGCTTCGCTAGCTCTCTTTGCGATTAGTGATATTTTCCGGCTGTGTGTCGGAGTTTTGATGTTGAGCCCGGTGGGTATTACGTTGTTACCACTGCCTTTGCAGAGGAAGGTTAGGTGGTTCTCCTCTAGTACTAGCTTGTTCATTGATGTTTCAAGCTTTCTGAAAAGTCGTTTGATTTCGGGGCCGTGCCGACTTACTAATTCTGTATTATAAGTGTTTTGTAACTCATGTGCGAATGTATGTGCATGAGATTAAGTTCAATGTAACTATCCGTCATTGTGTATTAAAACATTTTAACAAGTTTTAGTTGGTTGGAATCAATATAGGTAAGTATATTCATAAGTATTCATAAGAATTTTACCTAATTGCTTCTTAATTTTACACCAAACAATCTACTATGTGTTAACGCCACTTTTTAAAATGCTCCTGCCGCTGCTATGCCGGAAGATATGAAAACTCGTATTCGCAAAGCATTCGAACGGGGATTGAGGACGTGTATCGATCAGAATGATGGTCTATCGAACATCATGTGTTATAAAAATTTGCTGTATTATACCCCTTAATCTCAAAAAGTGTTAATTTTGTAACAATTCTGCCGTTATACTGGATAAAAAATTAGCTATGGTACTAGCCTACTTGATTTTACTAAAATTATTACAACTCTGAACCAGGCCTTAATTCCGACGTTTAATGTTGAAACCTAGAGAAACATCCAGAATTTATCAGACAAACCTTATATCAACGGAAAACTTATCGAAAATGCCATATATTAGGGTGTTATATTTGAAAAAATGAAATAATTAAACTTTTTGTCTTTTAGCTCACCCTGTACATTGTGTGCATACTAGAGAAAAAGTGTTGTGTATTGTCTGAAACTTGGAGTTATTGTGAAACTTTTAGTGGCGAGTTTTTAGAAATATCCATGGCTTTCTTCACAGTAATTTCTCGAATGTGAGCTATTTTCCTAATAAAAACGGGAATAACTCTGGAATGGAAAGAGAGAGACCCATAATGACTCATGCAAACTCGCATTATTTTTGTACAAGGAAACTAAAATGATAAAAATATACCGGGTATTCCATTTAAAAAAACAAATTTGGTGAAGCACTTTTAGTAGGACACGCTGTATATATTGAAAATATTTTTAAATTGTGCACCAAAAGCAAATATACTAGATGGCAAAAATCGCAAATCGATATATTGAATAGTAAACAAGCTATGGACCGATTACAGAAGACCGGATTACCCTATGTAGAGGGTGCGGCATTAGTGCGTCAAAGTACGATATATCCGTTATTAAAGGAGATATCAAACAAGTTATTTACAAAAATTATAGGCAACTTCAGACTTCACATTACAAAATTATGTTCTTATTTACGGGGTGTTACATATTACCAGAGTAAACCAAATATACTTTTTTTAAATGGGACACCCTATATATTATTTCAAATTTAGATTAAGCTCATCTCCCCCATACTTCCAATATAGGGTTTCATTACGTTATACAGGATATTTCAAAAGTTATGGTCAATTGTACACGAAAATCATTCTCATTTTAACGTCCTGTATAACCTAGACAGAACAACCTAACAATATTTTTTTCCAGGCATAACTTTTTGACATTGGTACAGTGTTACGAGCAAGTGTTATTTCTTTATTATTGCACCAATTGAATATAGAGCGAGCCAAAACTCGAACACATGATTTTGTCAATTTTTTCAAATGAATCACCCTGTATTTTATTTTAAAAAGTGAAAATACACTTTAGGTTCTGTCATTTTTATTAAACACTCCCTATAACTAAAACCGTTCATTTCTGAGATATTTTCAATTTAATAACAGAAAGAGATTTTTAAATTACTGTTATAACAAGTTAGCCGTGATTAATTTTATAAGAATTTTGTCTTAATAATCGATGTTTTTTTAATTTTTTGTAATAATTTGTCACACTTTTATTTGTTCACGGCTAAGTTGTTATAATAGAAATTTTTAAAAAAAGATTTAAATGTTCTTTGAATTGAAACGTAGGATTTAAATGTTCTTTGTATGTGACAGAACCGTTTAAACAAAAATGATAAATCAACATATGTCAACAACAACAATACCTTAGCCGGCTTCGCAACCAGCGAAATTAATTTAAAATGTCAGGTTTGATTTATAATTTTATTCCAAATTTTGATGTGAAATTTTCTAGCCGAATACCACACGAGCATAAATTATTCCTGGAAATAACTTAAGCTCTTGTGATATTATAAGTGATAATTTTGCATGGCGCTGTTTTGTCGACGTGAACACAGCCGCACTTAATTATATTTTCCACATAAAATGAAATTTTGAATTAAAAAATTTCAAATACTATTCTTGCTCAAAATTTTATCGATTTTGCCACTCAAACTTTTTATTTGGCAACACCACTCAAACAACCCGAATTAGACAAAATCACTCGTCCTTATGGACTCGTGATTTTATCATTCGAGTTATTTCCGTGGTTTTGAGCACGCGTTATATTACCTATAAAGAAAATTAAACATGTTCTTTGTGTCAAAAAACCTCTTATCTTGAATTATTTTATTATTAATTTAACTTGAAAAAAGTGTGTTAGATGAGTAAACATTTATTGAGGAACTTGAACTTTATCTAGTAAATATTTACCGTTAAATAAACTGCCAAAAGCTCGTAAAACATGAATGTTTATTCCTGTGTACTCGAGTGCAGGTAAACATGTATATATCTAAGGTCATGGACTTCTAGACCTTACTGTTAAATTTTATTAAATAGCAAATATTCCCTAGAATGAAAATATGTTTGTTTTTAATGTTAAGGTAAGCTTTCTTTGTGTCAGATCCGGAAGAATTGCATAAAATGTTACTGAAGGAGACCAATTACAACGAGGCATAGCACTAGTCAAAATTCCACAATATGATTTGACTAGCTTCTGCAGTTATCTAATTTATAATTATACCTTTATGGCTTGGTCACTTCTTAGTTGCCGTAAAAAAAGTCTTACAGAGTTTCAACCGTGGCCTTTTTGTTATTCGGCTTAGCCAAAAGTTGAAATAAATGTGAGCATATCTGAAATTAATTTTAACGGCATTCCGTAGTAATGTAATAAATAAGAATAATACAAAGGTATTAATAATTTTTAATAAAACAGTATACTGTATTTAGAACGGACTGAATAATAATTTATCCATTATTATTTTAAAACTACTCATTATTTATAGATATATCTAAATGAAATAAGGGTATAACGTTTTTGTAAGTTACAACTATCATAAATTGGTCACAGTCAATAACCATTCTTTGAATCATTACCCGTCTAAATTATAATTGAGTAAATGGTGCGTTTATACATTTATGGCAACTGATAACCATTTCCCAATCTAAATTCTCTTATAGCTACAACCGCTAAATATTAAATGCTCCACAAAGACACCAAAAATAAATCTAATTGTTCAATTAAACATCAAAATAGGAAACATTGAACATTTTAATGAAACTATTACATTTTAATTATAATTCTAAAACCTCATGTAAAATATAAATGTATTACACTAAAATTAACTGCTTTTCAATTGAAAACAATTTTACTGTACATATACAGTAAGCGAGAGGTCGAATGCAAATAGATTGAATGCACGGGCTAATCGGAAACAGCGCTGCTTCCATCTACGAATTGGTACTGTTCACCAACAACCGTGTTTCGTCAAGTGGTTAAGTGCAGTAAAACGGGTTCTCTATTAAATGTCCCTAGAGAATAATCTATTTCAGTTGTCCAGTAAAGATAGTAATATCTAATAATAACATTGGTATAAATAAAGCATCAGAATTATCTGTTCAAATCTATCCGCTATTGTTGCAAATATATTGAGCTTTAAAAATTGCATTAAAGCACATGTGCCAGTGGTTACTTAAATTCCATATTTTTTAAATCTAGCTTTACCGAATTATTTGTAATTTTTAATTAATTACGTAACTATTTTGTAGTAATTTCACTGTATCAATAAGGAACAACCTTAGCATATTTAATTAGCCAAATATCAATAATCAATTTAATTTCTAATTAAAACCAAATTCCCGCACTTGTTTTTGTGAGCTTGTGATTTTACCATTCGAGTTGTGTTCCTGGTTTTGCCAAATAAAACCTTTCTTTAAAAAATTATCGATTAAACTTTGAGCACGCGTGGTATTACCTATGAAGAAAATTAAATATGTTCTTTGTGTCAAAAGTCTCTAATTTTATTACTAATTTAACTTGAAAAAAGCATGATTAGATTAGATCACTGGTAAATAAACTGCTAGAAGCACATAAAAAATTAATCTTTATTTCTGTGTATTCAAGTGAGGATAAATATGTCATAGTCCTCTAGACCTTAAAATTAACTTTTATTATTTAGCAAATATTCCCTAGAATGAAAATATGTTCGTGTTTAATTTTAAGGTAAGCTTTTCTTGTGTCAGAGCTGGAAGAACTGCATAAATCCTCACTGGGGTCTTGTCCAATTTCTCAATATGATTTGACTAGCTTCTACATTTACCTAATTTATAACTATATCTGTATACCTTGGTCACTTCTTAGTTGCCTAAAAAATTCTTACAGAATTTGAACCGTGGCCTCTCTGTTATTGTACTTTTCCACCAAAAGTTGAAATGAATGTAAAAGGTTTAATAGATTTGTCTATCTTACTATTTACAGGTACTGCAAAATATATTGCAGTGTAATTGCATTCTTTTATACAATAATTTAGATAAATATGTGTAAATAGTTACATATTTTGTACTGTAAAATAAACAGTTCCTCCTAGAAACACATCTCTCTTATTTTAAGAGAAAGTGAAGCTATTTCCAGAATTCGAGAATTTACCCTCACCGAAATTAACTTACGCGGTTATTCTAAGTTTGAATTAATTACACATGTAAAACTTCTCCATTCGACATACATAAGTAGCGAACTAATTTACCCAGTAATGTAGACCAGCTAATTGTAATGTCGACGGTATTACATTAAATAATCAAATACATCTGCCATTACGCGCACATAACTGAGTTCACTAGTTAACAGAAACGTTTAACTATTATAATTCAATTTATTCTTACTGAACTAAATACGCAAACGTTCCCCTTCATCCTTGGTTTTATGCATAATCTAAAATAGGAAACTTACTATATAATTGATATACTAACCTGAAATAGGTACTCCAGTGCATAAATTACTTTTATACACACGCCACGCACACGCACCCATCCACCCAATCATATACATACACCCTCACACAAAACATCGCACTCACACTCACAAACTAACACATTCACACTCACATACTGCACCCCGTGAAGGTACGTGGGTCTTGGTTGTGGATCATACCAGGTTAAAATTAGTTTCGAGAGCAGAGAAGCTAGCTATAATTACAGAACCCGGATCTGCAATTAGGCAACTACTGCTGAAATCTGACAACTGTGATCTATAACTGCTATTGTATACAAACAACAGCAAAGATATATCCAATTACGACCAATGACTATTATAATTTAGGTTTATGCCAAAATATGGCTTGCACCAAGTAAAGAGCAATTCTGTACGAAAGAAAATTTATTTAATCAAATTCAAATTATCACAGGAATATAATTAAAATATGCAAGATTAATAAAAAAGTACTACCAGACTTTCTTTTCTTTCCTTATATTAAATGTCCAAAATATAGTCTCCTGTATTTTTAAAGTAAATGAAATGTGTCTGAACTGCGTCTAGATATAAAAGACTGAAGCTTTAGATATAAATTAACACTGATAAAAGATTCTATGGGGAAAGTTTTGTGTATCTAATTCATACACTTCAGATTTCTCCCTAATTTTGAGATTTGACACAAAATATAACCTACAAACTAAAAACATTTATTTTTCATAAAATGTTTATTAAACCTAATTTAAGAATAGTACTAAATTGCATTGTCCTATAATTATTTGTTTATGTTTCTTTTGAAAAATCTGGAACACTGGATCTGTGGCAGGACACACGACCTTTTAACCTGCAAAGTGGAAATTGAAATAAATGAAATAATTTTTTAGTAGGGTGTGATCAAAAATGCCCCACACAGCCGCTCTTATGAAACATGACGTTAGTAACCATCTGCAACATAATATGTGATAGTGCGCAGCAAATGAGTAGCCATCGGATTTTCATTTTAGAACAGACTTGCGCATTTACCGAGATTCCTTCATTGCGGAATTTCGTCATAAACACATACCAGAATTAGATTAGATTAAAAAAACTACTGTAACCTAACAGAATGAAATTAATTATATATAACCTCTTTAAACTTTCATATTATTGTTCGTTTGCACTACGTTATTTTTCAAATTAAACCAACTCTTTTCTATAATCTAAGAACCAACTCCATTTATTAAAAATTGTCCCTTTCAGAACGCTTACACTTAGTATGAGTATTAGTATTAGTATTTTCTATAATTCTGTTATCGAACTTAATTTTGTAGAAATTTCTTTTGATTCTTCCATATGGAAGTGGAAGTTCAAGCTGGTCCTTCAAAACGACGTACTGGAAAATAATTCACCCGTAAGGAGAAACGACTCGTTCTTAACGTACTAAATTATTTGTCGGCCCAATTGAACGTTAGAGCAGCCGTTAAAGAAGCGATAGTTAGTCTGGACAAACGTACAAAAACGAAAGATGCACAAACCAATGATCGCCTTCATGTGTATTAACAGAATATCCAAATATATTATTTGTGCGAGAAATATTACATTATGTTGAAAATAAATGATGTACCTTCAATAAAATTAGGTAATCCACTAATGCTTATTTCGAGCTGATAAATTATAACTTTATTCCTCTTAAAATGCAGAAAAAGAACACTTACTGAAGTCAAAATAACTAAAAATAAATACCTTAAGGCGAGATTGTAGTGGACCGCATGTGCAAATTCGCAACGAGTGAAGGGGGTACAGGAAAGTGGAAACAGCAATGAATAAATTCGAAGAAGCTCGCCTGATTGGGTGCGGTAGTAGTGGTGTATTCCCCTCTGACGATCCATTTTCTTAGAAAGATTACTCAGCCGCGGAATTTTTTGCGAACAATAAGTTTGTTTTTTTTTAATTCCCAAAGGTGATCTCTGAAGCTATGCAGAAATCAATTTTCGAATTCTTATAATTACTTGAATTACAGCATGTTAAAATTGCTCAATTTAAAGTATGCGATTTTTTATGAAACTCCCCTGAAGGCGACCACGTAATAGGAGCCTTCATAGCTCTACAGTACCTTTTCCTTTGTGTATAGAAAAAAAATCGAGTTGATATATCTATAAATAAAAGAGGAATTTGTCAAAGTCAAAGATATTGACTTCGACATACACATGTGGCTAAAATCTCGCCTTAAGGTTAAATTAAACTTAAATAACTGTGCTTAAAATCATACATGTATTCGCACTGGTAAAACATATACAATAAGAGGATTTGATACATTTAAAAGTTTTAACAAGCTGTATCTAAAAATTATTGTCGTAATTAAGGTATTCATTATAGCTATAGAAAGTTGCTTTATTAGGTACTCCTTAACACTCCAGTACATGCGTTCATTTTTCAAACGTTACGTAGGTAGATATATTTATTTTAACATGCAACAGAAGTTTTTTAAATAAAATTCCTAAAATGATCAAAAATATCTTTAATTATAAATAAAACAAATAGAATTCTATAAGTAATGGAAACATAAATCATAAAAAAGACAAAAATTCAATACAAAATTAACTTTTTCTGCGACAGTCTTAAAAGTAGTTACTTCTAATACCAAAAATTGTCATTGAAGTTGATGTTTTTATTATTAATAAAAAAAAGTGTTTGTTGCTCAGGCAACACTTTTAGTTCCTAGCCATAAAAACACTTTTACTTCCTATGAATTTTTTTAATTTTAATGTTTATTTAAAACAACTACAAAATTATCAAACAACGTCAAAAAAATTACGAACACAATAATTGCAAATTAACTATTTATATTAATATGAAAAGTACAATTTGAGGCACTTTGAAAATTAAATAAGCCTGCAATGTCCTTTTTAGAATAATTATTAAGTTTATTTTGACCATCTACAACTACAGGTTTACTTGTTTCTTCAACTATGGTAATATTGTTAGTTGCACTAGTGCTAGGTTGATCCAGTCCCAGTATTTTTTTGCAGTATCACTTTTATTTTTTAAGGAATCCTCGACGTAACCTTCTGCCACAGTGCCAGATTTCCAACCACCATATCTTTTCAGACATGTGAGGTCACCGCCAGCATCTACTACAAGCGTGGCAGAAGTTCGTCGTAAGCAGTGACCTGTAAATTCTTTCGGATTATCTAAATTAAAAAATTTAGTGACCTCTTGTGGAACACTGCTAATCTTATGAAGTCCTACTACTACCCGATGAGATTTTCTATTTTGATATTTAAAAAAAAAACGTGGTTCTGCAAAGTTTGTAGGGCGAAGACTTACATATTTTCTATAAATATTTAAATAACTATCTCCCATCACAGTAAATGATCTAGCCTTATTAGTTTTAGTGTAAGGAATTTTAATCAATAAGCTGCCCGATCTAAGATCTTCAATATCACTAATCTTCAAATGTACTAACTCGCCCCAGCGACAGGCTCCAGCAACACCCAAAATTAATACAACCTACAAATATTTTAATGTATTATCGTAAAATACTCGATTTATAAAACTAAAACAAACCTTTATCATCAAATATTGCTCATCACTAGCACAATTCAAGAATCGATTCACTTGTTCTTTATTAAAAATTCTCGATTTCTTGGGAATATAACCATTATGCTCTTTTTTTAAAAAGGCACGCAGTTTTGAAAATTTCTCAATATTTATACCATTTTTTAAACATAGTGTTGCCTTCACCATAGGATATTGCGACCAGAGGGTAGAAGCCTTCATTTTACTAGACAATTCGGAGAATTATGTTAATAGGATGCTTTCCGTGTATGATTTAACATTTTTCTCGCTACACCAATTTACAAATTTCTTATAGGTACATATATTCATATACGTCTTTAGATTTAACGGGCAGAAGATCTTATACTACTTCTTCTGCACATTGTAAAATTTCTAATAGTGTATCGCCTTCATTCTCATTCATTTCAAACATTTTCAATCAGAAAATTTTCAATAGGAGTTTTTATGTGTCACTTTGACGAAATAAATAAAATGTAAAACAAAAATTCAACAGGAGTTGATTTTATTTATTAATTTTTGTTAGTGATTTGATTTACTATTTTGAAACCGGTTCTTTCGGTCGCAAAAAAAATAGTATGTATTATTCGGATTAAAAGTGACTTTTAATTCTAATAATACAATCTATTTTTCACAGCATACTACACAGACATCTTTTAAATGTCCAACGCATTTCCTACAATTTAAGAATCTTCTGCGTGTACTTTTACGCTTCTTTACTCCACAAAGGTAGCATTTTCCAACAGTTTGATTCTCATTGGAAACTATCGAAACTGTTGCTTCTTCAAAGTTGCGTAATTTTTTATTTGTTCTTTTATAGCAACCGGTTGTAATCTTACTTTCTAATCTCTTCTTTAGGGTAGGTGTAATAAATTCAAAAAGATCGTTTTGCAAATAACTACATCTTGAAATTTTTTGATCAGGATTATTATATTTATATATACACCAACCATTAATTCCTGATATATTGAGTAAATTATAAAAAAATGGTTACTGGCCAACATCTTGAATTACGACTAACATCATATTCGCTACACATTTTATCAACGATGTTAACTCCAAATTTTGTTTCATTGTAGTCGGTTATCATTTCTGGCTTTTTCGCACTGCCTGTATCCCGATCAATTTTTTTGTCTTGATGCATTGTAGAAAGGACTTCTTTCTTTAGGTGCCTTCTTCATTACTGAAGGTTGGCGACAATATCTTCAAACTCTTCTCTATTTGTTGCCGTTCTCAATAGGGTGTGTGTGCCCAGTCCTGTCCATTCTCTTACATTTTTTAGCCATGAACATTTTCTTCTGCCAGGGCCCCTTCTGCCCTCTATTCTTCCTTCCATGAGCAATCTCAAGAATTGATATTTTTTTCCTCTGTATATGTGTCCCAGATAACTTGTTTTGCGTCGTTTCACATGTTGTATTAGTTCTCTGTCTGCTCCCATCATTCTGATGACATTCTCATTTGTCATTCGTCTTGTCCATGGAATCTTTAGAAGTCTACGGAAAACCCACATTTCAAATGCTTCTAATCGCTGCATTATTCTATTTCGCATTGTCCAGGATTCCATTCCATATAGTAGAATAGAATATATGTATGTTTTCACGAAACGGTATCGAGTATCTAGTGACAATGTGGAATTTGTTAATAGTTTTTTCATTTTTATGAACGTGGCTCTTGCATTTTCAATTCGTGTTCGAATTTCCACGTCAGGATCTAGGTTATGGGTTATCCAAGATCCAAGGTTTCTGAATTTTCTCACCTCTTGAATTTGAGTATCATGTAATCGTATATTGGCTCGTAGGTTTGGGGTCCTGCTGATAACCATTACCTTTGTATTTGATGTATTTATTTTTAAGCCATATTGATCTCCTGAGTCCGCAATATTACTTAATAATTGTTGTAACCCTTCTGAGGTATCTGCGAAGATGACGGTGTCATCGGCGTATCGTATATTGTTAACTATTTCGCCATTTACTTTGATTCCAAATTCAATGTTTTCTAATGCTTGCTGGAATACGTATTCGGAATAGATGTTAAATAAAAGAGGTGAGAGTACACAGCCTTGTCTTACTCCTCGTTTTATTGGTGTGTCTAAAGTTAAGGTGTCATTCGAGCGAGCACAACCAGTTTGTTCCCAATATAAGTTTTTATCAATTTAACATCTTCGTGATCTAGGCCCTGTTCTTGTAATAATTGTATCAATGTTGTGTGTTTTATCCGATCAAAGGCCTTTTCATAATCGATGAAACAGAGGTATACGTCTTTTCTTTGGTCTCTACATTTTCAAGCAGTACTGTTAATCCGAAAAGTGCTTCCCTAGTTCCAAGTCCTAGTCTAAATCCGAATTGCTCATGACTTATGATTTGTTCGCATTTCAGGTAGATACGCCGATGTATGATTTTTAACACAATTTTCAAAGTATGACTCATTAGGCTAATCAGTCTGAAGTCAGAGCACTTTTTGCTGCATTTTTTTTTTGGTATTGGTATGAATATTGATTTCAACCACTCTTGGGGGAAGGTTCCTGAACTATAAATTTTATTAATCAGGTTGGTAAATAGTTGGATATTTTCATGATCAAATAATTTCAGCATTTCTGTGTATATGTTATCTGGTCCCGCAGCCTTTCCGTTCTTAGCTGATTTTATTGCTATATTCACTTCTGATGTTAGTATGTTTAATGATGTTTCATCGTGTTGTTTTAATTCAGGTTCTAACCTTTCGTCGTCGAATAGTTCATGCATATATCTTGACCATTCATTTTTTTATTTCTTCTTGTTCTGTAATTATTTCATTGTCTTCTGTTAAAAGGAAGCTCGACTGCATTGCTTTCCTTCTTGTTCCTGTGATCTCCTTCACTTTTTTGTGTATATTAAACTGATCATGCTTTTTTTGTAATTCTTCTAGTTCTTCGCATCGTTCATTCATCCACTTTTCTTTAGCATATCTGATTAGTCTCTGTATGGTTCTTTGGATTTCTTTGTATTTTTCTGTATTTGTATTCTTATACTTCCTTCGGGTTTCCATTAGATCTAAAATTTCGCTATTCATCCATGGTTTCGTTCCTGTAGTTAATTCTTTCTTGAACTTTTTTGTTTGCATCTGTTCAATTGTGTGTTTCAAGTTTTGCCATGATTCTTCAATTGATTGTTCCTGTTGCCCTGTTGTTTGTTTAATTTCTTTATTTAGTTGTTCTGATATTTCTCTGCAGAATTCAGGATCTTTTAGTTTTTCAAAGTTAGGTCTTTTTTGATTATGATGTTTGATTTTCTTCAATTTTATAAACACTGTTCCTATAACTGGATTATGGTCTGATCCAATGTCGGCTCCGGGATAAGTTTTTACCCCTTTTATTCCATTCCGGTAACGTTTATCAATTAGTATATAATCGATTTGGTTTCTAATAATATTGGATTTGGTATCTCCGGGGGATCGCCAAGTATATAATCTTCGTTTCGGCAATTTAAACCAAGTATTTGCCACTATGAAATCTTCTTCTTGGCAGAATTCTACTAGAAGATCGCCTCGGTCGTTTCTTTCACCTAACCCGAAGTCTCCGACTATGTTTTCCACTCTTCCCTCTCCTACTTTGGCATTCAAATCTCCCATAATAATATTGATTTCGTTCTTTTTTTACCAGTTTTAACAACTGTCTGATTTCTGAGTAGAATTTATGGATTTCGTTTTCATGGGCTTCCGATGTAGGGGCGTATACCTGTATGATATTAATATCTCTTGGGTTAGCTTTTAGTTGTAATAATGCGACCCTATCTGACAGCGGTATAAATGATTTAACAGCTTTGCTATTCTTATTATCTATTATTATTGCAACTCCGTTATAATGTTCCGGTTCATCATTACCACTGTAGTACATCGTGTGTTCTGCTATCTTTATCTGTCCTGTTCCCGGCCATCTAACCTCACTAACTCCAAGGAGGTTAACACCCATTCTCATTTCTTCAATAATGTTGTGTGTTTTTCCTGCCGCGTATAGTGATTTGGCATTCCATGTTCCGATCTTAAGTGTAGAGTTGTTATTCTTTGAGCGCTTTTTGCTTCTGTATATTTCCACTTCCGGGTGGTTCCTAGCAGTTTTTTCATTCCTCGCGGGGATTCTTAGCACCCCTTGACCATTTAAGGTCTGCCACGGACTAGGGGCCTTTGGTATATTAGAGCTTGCCATGTTATTGTCTTTTATTGGAATGTTCTATGAACCTTTAATGTAGTGGTTTTCCAGGGCCTTCTACATTCTCATGCCGTTGACCTTATTGGTTCTTCCGCCTTTTGGGGCGATTTCTCATCCCAAGGGCAAGGGAGTGCCCTGTCTCAGTTCGCTCATCCACCCTTAGAGAAGGACTAATACTATTTTTTTTTCGTTTTGGCACGTAAGGCACCAAAGCACACATTTCATTGTGAAATCCAAATAATGAACTATATATTTCTCTATCTGTGCTTAAAAATTGTGGCGGAATCTCCCTTTTATTTTTTCTTAATGTGCCAATTATTGTTTTCTTCTTCTTAAATAAATCTAACGCCATTGGTAAACTGGTAAACCAGTTGTCCATTGTTACATTGAGTCCAGTTTTTTGTATGGTTTCAGTCAACCGCATCCCAATATCATAGCTGTTCCAGCTAGTAGAATATTGACCATCAGGCTGTTTTCCACAATATATTTCTAAATTAGAGGTATACATAGTTTTATAATTAACAAGTGCAAAAATCTTAATGCCATATTTTGCTGGATTACTAGAAATATATGTTCTAAATGGACAATTACCTCTAAATGCTATGAGTTGTTCATCCAACGAGAGATACTGTGATGGAGTATATAAACTCTTAAACTTTGAATTAAACAATTCAAAAGTTTGTCTAATTGCAGCTACTTTATCTTCTGACTTTCTTTGAATTCTATCTGTAATATCATCGAATCGTAAGCATCGCATCAAAAAACGAAAACGATTTAGTCCCATTGTCAAGTAAATTGCTTCAATGCCAAAACCTTTTGAATTATCCCACATTTGAGAAATATTTTGCCTTCCAGACTTTAGCGATCCTGTGATTTTATCTTTTCTGTAATAATAAGTTCCTGTTCGTTCTTCTACTTCAACTACGTCTTCTAAAACTTGCTCTTCGCTCTCATCGCTATATTCTGATAAATCTCTTTGGTCTTGGATTATCTTGTTTACTTCTTCTTCGTCTAACCAAGCTTCTTCATCAGATTGCATTTCAACTGAATCTTCCACTTTCTCCAACCATTCTATAACTTGTTTTTCGAAATTTAGATCACTTGGATGAATTGTCATGAGGCATTTTGCATCTGTTAAAAGTAAATAACAATGAAATAATTTATTAGCATTAAAAAAATGTACAGGTAATCAATATATAATAATACGTTATAATTCATCTTACTAGCAAACGTATAAACACAGAAAAAGTATAACCATATGAACTGATAATATTGTAACATAAATACATGCGTGTCTATCACCGTAGACAATAGAATCTTGACTCACGATACTATCACCTTCGAAGACAAAAGTGTACTAATGTAAATCGGCATTAGGACGTGCACGAATACCATAAGTCTGATGCCTGTGGATACAGTTATATAAATTATTACACAATATTTAATACATGTCTACCTTAGTAGATGAGCATGCACTCGAGTGTTAATGGTTAATTTCAATGTGGCCATAATGTGATTTCTGTTTCCAAGTCAGTTCTTATGTCAGGACCACATCTCATGTAAAGTTCATGTATAATCCCATGTTGTTTAAATATAATTAAGATAGCTTTGGTATAGTAAATATTCATAAACATAATACATGTAAGCATGTGCACCTAAAATAAAATTCTGCAAAAATGAAATCTTAGAAAGTAATTTTTACAGTTATCTTGGAGCCACAATTAGTTTCTAATGCGACCAGCTTATGATTCGAACTTCTATATTTACAACTCGATTTATTTCATTTAAGGTTTTTATTTTTATTAGTCTTTTATTGTAGGTTAGAAACTGTGGCTCTTACACCGTAGCTATCAAGCCCGGTATTATAAAACGGTGCGGCAATCCATCAGTATAATCGGTTTGGCAAGCATGCACTGCCTTCCCATAAGCCCCATACTGCATTTAGAGGTTTGGACGGTCTATAATAGCAATATGTAAAAAAATTGTTTCAATTTTACTTTTTGTTCTTTGCATAATTTAGAATAATTTGTAGCGTTGGGGGAATTTGAATAAAAAATTACCGGTTTTGTTTGCAAGTATTCGAATGATAAATAATCTGATTCTGATAGATAGCTATAATTCTAAGTTAGTGATAAACTAGTAGCGGTCGAACCGTCGGCGAATTATTCGAATAAAGCACTTGAGTTAACATTATCCGTATTCTAACTTTTATATTAATATTTGAATACTTCAATTGAAATATGAAAATTAACTGTAAAAATAAAATAGTATATTATTAACATATTTTGATTGATTATAATTATTGTTGTAATGTTTAATCTTAATTTTATGGTAACTAATAAATAGTTAAATTTTTACTTTAATTTTATTTTTTAGTATATAAAAATTGGCTATTACATAAATTATACAGTTTCTAAAACAAAACAAAAAAAATTCTTTGGCAAAATAACTAGAAAAGGTATGCTAAAAAAACATTAAATGAATAAAGTAGAACATGCGGGTAACGCCTGAATTCATTCGAATTATGTGAAGTCTGAAACTCTGGACTGCTCGCGTGATACATTAATCCCTTAAAAATTAAAACACGCATGCGCAGTATGATTCAAATGATTATTCGAATGATCATTCGGCTATTAACATCATTTGAATACAGATAATCTGGTTATTAAAATTATTCGGTTACGTCCATCGCTAATAATTTGGGCACTCCTAAACGTTAAAAGTCAAATGTCAATTTTGAGGTTATATTTAGTATGGGCGCACTGTTACATATGTTGCTGCAAATGGTCACTAACATAATGTTTCATAAGAGCGGCTCTGTCGAAGTTTATTGACATCATTGTATAATTATACAACCTCCTTTTTAGTACGTTCATAATGAAAATAATCAACATGTAAAAACAAAAACAATAACCTTTGTCAGGTGGACATTTCAAATTTCATGTAAGATAGTTGTTATTGGACATCTAACTTGAAAATAAAAATTCCAAAACTGCCCGCTTCTACAAAAGTATCAATAATACAGCATTTCCAACCTTAATTGAAAATTATTATTAATTTTATTAAATACATAAATAAAAAGTTTACCGCGAGTGTAATTTGAACATACGACCTGTACTGTGCTAGATTAATATTAATTAATAGTTAATAAATTTTTACTGCATTCTGGATTCGTATTAAAATACTTTATAAAGAAAGGTTATATGAAATTAAACTATCTTTAAGAATTATTTATTACATTTTCTTATAAAATTAATCGTTATCAGATATTGAAAACATTTCAACAAACACTTAAATTCCACCTTAGGAATGTTTTACCGCCAAATTACGCCTCGTACCAAAAAATTGTACAGAACATAATTAGTGTAGGTATACGTTAAAGATCTATATCTTGCTATTTTTATACTGGATTTCTCCTTAAACCCAATCAGCTCCAGGAGTGAAGAAGCTTAAATACTAAATTTCAAGTACGTACGTGTTATGGTTCTAGAGTTATCGTGGATTCTAACATGAATCCATACATCCCAACATACACGCACGGACGCACTTACTCATGGACTTACCCATCCACACAAATACGCATACCCGAACACGCAGTGGTTGTGAAATGTTGCAATAAGTCGATTTAGAGATTGCATAACCTTTAATACCTACATATGTATATGGAGGTTGGAAGGTAAACACCGAACGCGTTTCAAGAGCTAAGCTATCATCATCAGCTGTCGACTGCAGCGAACTAATACAACAACAATACAACAACTTTAAGCAACGAAGCGTCACTCGCTGGTGGTATATATTAGAAATTTCTTTAGTTCGTCCCAGTCGAACGCTGATGATGATAGTTTAGTTCTTGAAACGCGTTCGCTATTTTTTAATTTTTGTGTGGTACGTGGGTGTATTTTGTTGTTATGTTTCTTTTGTTATATGCAGTGAATTTCATTTAACACTGATCATACGCTTTACTTCTCTATACATAAAACTAGTCTGAATATATCTTCATTTGTCCTTTATGCACTCCTAAACCATTAATCCAGTTGCTTTGGTGAGTTATTCATACGGCTTTTAAGATATGTGTGTGTGTACGTGCGTGCGTGCGCGTGTGTGTGTGGGTGGGTGCGTGCGTGGGTGTGTATATTATAGATTTTTTATCTAAAAAAACGGTGGGGGTAGTGATCGATACACCAAGAAGGGTATAAACCGATTTTAATGAAATTGGATATCTGGTACAGTGAGTGTTTTTGCTTTATCTATTGTTTTATCTAAAAAAGTGGGAGGAGGAGTATTAGTATACTGGGACAGTGGTAAACTAAACTTAATAAGATTTGGATTATAGGGACTTATCTATACGTACGGGGTTTGGGTTATTTATTTTTTATCTAAAAAAAGGGTGTGGTAGGATTTCTGATATATCGTGGCAAAAGTGAACTAATTTTAATGAAATTTAACATACGTATAAGGTTTACTGGGTAAGGGAGTGTTTTGGCGTTATCTATTTTTTATGAAAAATGTGTAGGATTATTTTTTTTTTTAACGTTTGCTTCTTCTTCTTTGGGATCTTCTTTTTTCTTGGTTCCATAAAGGTATCCGTTTAGAGATCTTCTCCCTCTTCAGCCCTGGGTTTTAAGTGTTTGTGTGTTGTATTTGTATATTGTAAGTGGTAACAATTTTGATATTTATGATTTGTGGGAAAAAAAGTGTATATTGTGTTTAATGTCTGAGGTTAGTGTATAATGTGTATAATAGGATGGATAGAGTTGTCCATTTTCGTTGGGGCGGTCGTCATCGTTTTCCTTGAAGATTGGTTTTATCTTAGGATTCAAACTCCTGTGGTAGGTTATCTATTCGTTGAAGTAGGAATCCTGGGAGGTGTTTGAATTTGGTTTTGGGTTTACGTGGTAGTCGGAGTTTGTTGGAGAATGGGATTTGTAGTATTTGTTTGGTTGGGATTGTGTCACCGTTGGTCCTGCGATTTGTGTGTTTGGCCTGTAGTGTTATTAGTCTGTCGGTTATTGGTTGAATGTTGGCGTGTTGTATGGTTAGTTCGTTGGGGTGTCTGAAGTGTAGTTTATGTATGTTACGTAGTATTGTCCATTCTCAGGAGGCGAGGGATTGGAATTGGTTTGTTTTTAGGCTTGCGTACAATGGAACACGGTAGTCGAGTATAAGTTTTGTAAGTGTGTTGAAGGGTTTTGGGGTGACAACGTCTGACGTTTCCTCGCATTAGCGATGCGCGGTTGCGTATCTTATTGATAGCGCCGCTAACGTCGGGTTGCCTGTATAGGGTCCGGGAGAACGTGATACCTAGATATATGATTGTGTCTTGTAGTTGTAGTCGTCCGCGTAGGGTCAAGTGGATGTTGTTGGAGGTTTGTCTGTCAAAGTTGGATAATCTCGGATGTCTAAACAGTATTGTTTGTGTTTTGTTTGGGTTGATTGTTAGTCTCCACCGGTTGGCCCAGTTGGAGAAGTGGGTAAGTTGTTGAGTTATTAGTCTGTTTACCCCGTCACTGCCCCTACTGGTCGCCCAGAGAGCAGTGTCGTCGCCAAATTGGGCTACTGTTATGTTCGGGTTGGTACTTTGGGGAATGTCGTATGCATAGATGGTATATAGGATAGGTGCCAGGACCGATCCTTGCGGAACTCTGGCAGTGGGATGAAAAGTTGGGGAAGTGTAAGAGCCTACTCGTACCTTCACACATCTACCTGTCAAATATGAGAGGAGGAGTCGGACGAATGCGGTCGGGAAGCCTAACTGTCGTAGTTTATGTATTAGTCCTGCGTGCTATATCTTGTCAAAGGCTTGTTTGCTGTCGAGGAGGACTGCGAGGCAACAGTCACCGTGATTCAATGCTTTGGAGGATTCCGTGTAGAGTTTTACTAGGGGGTCGTGGCAAGATCGGTTTGGTCTAAAGCGGAATTGGCTGTTTGGTAGGGTGTCATTGGCTTCGAGATGTTCTCTTAGCCTTCGGGACAGGATGGTCTCTAGACATTTGCCCATACAACTTAAAAGGGAAATTGGTCTATAGGATGAGAGTTGGGAAGGGTCGGATCTAGGTTTGGGTATCATGACGGCGGAAGAGGACCTGTCGGAAAATAGGATAGGTCAAGGCATCTGTTGTATATTTGGGCTAACAGTCTAATGGCGTTGGGTGGTAGGTTTTTGAGTACTAAGCGGTTAAGTACGTCTTGTCCTGGAGCGGAATTTTTCCATTCTTTAAGAGTTTGTAGTATTAGGTCGGGTGAAATGGAGCTCAGGGAGGGGTCGTTGTCGGTTAGTACGTGCGGTCTCTGGTTTTGGTTTTGGATTTGAAATTTATCAAGGTTTTGCTTGAGCTGAGCTTTGAAATCGTTGTCGAACGATGAATCGTCGGGGGTAGTGAGGACGGTTTGCAGATGAAGGCCGAAGAAGTCGGCTTTCACCTGGTCTGAAACTGCGAGGATACCTTGAGGATTTATTAGGTGGCTTTATGATTCAGTTTTTTTTTCGTTCGGATCTTGAATTTGTGCTATAATTTATAATTTGTAATCAAGTGTGGCTGTTTCTTTTATCCAGTTTTCTTGGGTGTATTTGTTGGTCTGTAGTCGGATGATTGCGCTTAGTCTGTTGTATTCGGTTTCTAGTGCTGGGTCTCTGGTCTTCAGAAATCGTCGGTATGTCCGTCGCTTTTCCTTCATCAGGAGAACGATGCGGGGGGAAGTGGTTTCCGGTTGATGTCTATTACGTTTGTCGAGAGTTCGTTCGTTAATATTTGTCCGTTTGCGTTGTCAGTCGTGTCTCCAAATTGTTAGTGTCTGGTGTTAAGGTCCTAGTCTTACTGCATTAGGGATGTTGTAGTAGTGGAGGAAAGGATGTTATGCCCGGGAGGGTTATAATAGCAAAATACTATTATAGGGGATGCAGCTACACATTCATGGTGTTGAAGGTGCGGCGGTAAGGTGTAGGGAGCGGATGGGTATCAGGAGTGCAGTACCTCGTTTGCCTCTGTCGGGGTTGTTGTGAAGCTAGGTATTGTAATGGGTTATGTTAAGCGTGCCTCTGTTGGGTAAGTTTGTCTCTGTTATGGCTAGTATTTGTATCTGGTCTGTGTCGAGTAAATTTTTGATCAGGTGGGGTTTTCATCGAACGCCATCCGCGTTAACTGTCCCTATCGTCAGGTCCATTGCGAAGGGAATTAAGGTGGGGTAGTTAGGGCATGGAGGAAAGGAAATGCATGGTCATTTACTCTTGTCGGTAGTAGACAGTGCTAAAACTGACTTTCGTACCACTGCAACTGCAGTACAATCGCCTGTCTAAAAACTCCCTGACTACTAGGTCCATCCTCTTCGTGATAAATTTAGGGAAGATAGTGAACAGAGTGAAGGAAAGGGCTCTAAGGAAGGTGTTGATCGGAGGAGGTGTTGGAAGCTGTTCCCAGCTTGGAAAGGGGGGCTCCCTGGGTAGGAGAGAATGGGATCTCCCGCCGTTTCTCACAGTCGAAACTGTAACTAGAGAGGGAGCCGCCGCAGTTGTTACAGTTTGGCGAGGATATGGAAGGGTAGGCTTGGGATTTGTGGCTTCCGCCACAGGAGTGGTACTTGAGGGATCGGGTAGGGCACTTTACTGCTAAGTAGCCCACCTGGGTACAGGTGGCGCATTATTTGAGAAAAGATTGGGGATATGTGGAGGCTCGCATTAATAGCGTCTGCCGAACATACAGACGCTGTTATGCAAGAGGTAATCAATAGAGGATTTGGAGTGTGTTAGGATACGGACAATGGAAGTGATATGGTCGATGGCCCTGGAAATTATACGGATGGCCTTGGTAATGTGCGGGAGGCCGATGGCCTGTATAATAATAATAATAATAATAATAATAATAATAATAATAATAATTTTATTTACCACCTTTGGTCTTGGTTATAAGCGTAGGTGAGGTCGTTAATATTAAATACATTTACATCAATTGTCCACAGTTAAAATTCACTCGTAGTAAATTACATAAATATTACAGATAAAAATGAATTGGAAATTAGAGCTTTAACTTCCAATATTCATCAATGGTATAAATGGTATTGGCTAATAACATATTTTTGATGGTACGTTATAATTTACGGTATAATTTCTTCCGGGGTAATGCCACGGTCAACCTCGCGGATGACGCCATGACAGGGAGAGATTTTGGTTCGGGTCGGGTGCGCGTTGGGCCGGACAATTGGGTTAGAGTAATGGATGGGGTACCAAAGGTGGATTTAATGTATTTCTCCACTTTAGCGGTAGGGATAGGATGTCAGGTTTCTATCAGGGCGGTGTGATTGTGGTTGAATCGTAGATTCACCCACGGGAGCTGGAGAGGGCGAATGATGTGTATAATTGCTTCTGGCAAGTAACTGATAGGGGAATCATGCGTAAGCAATACCGGGATTTGGGTTGGGTTACGGTAGAGGTCAAAGATGAGGATGAGGAGGATAGCGAGGATATGGAAAAGGTAGAGGGTGGTGGTGAGTGTGGCGTCCTGGTCGTTGTCTTCGTCATCGTCGTGGTTGTCATCGTCTGGGTCAGTGCTACCGGTAGCGAAGTTGCGGCAATGTACGTCACGGTCGGTGTCCTCGTCGTCGGGGTTAGGAAAAGGGTACTGGGAGGTGCGGGTTTACCATGTTTTACCATGGTGGTTAGTAATTGAATTGGGGTGTGCAATAAATGCAAATGTATTCGTTTTTAAAGGTAGTGGACTCCCACCGAGGTGCAGCCTCACACCCCGCTGGATTAAGGCTTTGGTAATAGGTTAAGGATAGTGTAGGAAAATTTAATTTATCCTGCGGGGTTCCTTTCCGTGTGATTTGCTCTGGTTACTGGCTGTTTTAGTGCGTTATCCTTGGAGTCATTCCTGCTTCGTTGATGCTCCTGTCCTGCTGCTATCTTGGAGCCAACGGTCTTCTATTCTTGATAAGGATTGTTTTTAGTTCCGCTTTCTCTTCTGTAGTGGTGTGTTAAAACAGTAAACACTACTGCTGGTGGAAGCGACGAACATCCCGTAGAAAGTCCGGCACGCGGTTAATTAGTTAATTACAAAGTAATTAGCGGTAATTACCTAGCGACTTGTCCGAACGATAGACAGGAAGTGCGGATTATAAATAAAACAACAATATAAGGGAAACCTAAATGTATGCAACCAAACGTACACTTCATTTGATTATTATCAACCTTATGAACCTCAAAAAAATAATACCATCATTTTATAATTGTTATAACAAGATTACGTGCCTCTCTATTCAAAGGCTATAAACTGACATCTTTATTTGACATGGTCTTATAAGGGTTAGATGCAATAAATTAAGCTATGATTTTGTATCATATATTCATAATCATAGTAAGTATACTTTACGATAAGTTTGTTAAATTTAAAGTGTTGTGATTAGGGATAATTTTATATTATTTTAACTTAAACTATACAACTATTATCAAAGATATATGAACTCAAATACTAATATTAATTTATGCGATGTTCAAAGTGTCCGCTGCATATTCCATGCATGATAAAAGAATTAAACAGAATTTCATAAATAAATCGGATCTACACGTTCCGTACGTGTCTTCTTTGAGTGCTTCTACGTCTCTTATTACTGCAATGATATATTTAAAGTTCAATAAAACTTCAAAGAAAATAGTCGTTTAAGTATAGATCAGGTGGCTGGGCTGGCCAGACAATAAGGCCATACCGCCCTACCCAGCACTCAGGAAATATTTGTATTTAAGAAATTGTCATCTGTCTAGTGGAATGAGACAAAGCACTGTCCTTTAAAAAATTATTGGAATTCTGATTTAAATTTATGCAAGATCAAAGTAGAACTTGATTATTTCACTTACCAATCATTCACTATTTTTCCTGTGTGATGTCCACACTTCTGGGGTTACTATTTGAAGAGCTTCCCTCCACAAGTTGAGGACGTTTTCAATAGTTCTACCATCTCTCCCAATAGGCTTATTATAATAACTCTTTGAAATCTCCCATATTAACTCAATTGAATTGAAAATGTAATGGCAGGGAGTTAATCGCAAAACTGTGTAACCATACTGCTCCGCAAGTTGATCAACTGTTTAAACTTTCGGTGGTTTATTTCTAAACAGAAATAAAATATAATTAGGCAATACAAAATTATTGCACGCAAAACTTACTTTGACTAAAAGTACAGCTTTGAAGTTATTTTCTGAGTATTGTATGGTATTATTGCGTAACCATGTCCACGAGGTCTTTTTGTTAGCAACGTGTTGTAATGCACCGGCATTATCTAGGACGATTGCACTGGGTTCTTCTAAATTAATTAATAATTGATTTTTGAATCAATCTAAAAAGTTTTCACGATCGATTTTCCCATGGTAATCACCAGTACCGTTTTTTGTCTCAAGTATGAGATCTGCACCAGAAATTAATCTAGTTCCACATCCCTCGTGCAGTAGAATGTATCTCCAACGCCAATATGTAAGATTTGTATAAGAAATAATAAACCTCCCCTCCTGCCGTCAGTTTTAATGCTTTTAACACTTATTTTATCATCATCCTGCCATGATCTTCCAATCGTGTCATTTTGAAAAATCCAAGTTTCTTCTAAGAAAACAAATTTGTGGAATCGCTTTCCTTTAACGAATTGTATATTCTTAAAAATGGATTCTCTTTCCAGATATTTTGGGTAACCCCATCAAACCGCGGCGCGGTTCATCTTTGTTGATTTAAAACCTATTTCTTGGAATAATGCATACAAGGACGTTTTACACCTTCAAAAATTTATCTGGCTTGAAGTTTAGCATAGATAGTTGTTAATGTTACATGCTCCTCTTAAAATAAACTAAACAGGTATCAATACTTTACCACAATTGAAATCTTACTGTTGGAATACATCCCGTATATTGCCTCACGAATAGATGTGGCATTTAAGGAAATTGTGTCTGTTACTTTTTTATTTCGGCAACGTTTTCTTTCCGGGGAAGAGAGCGTTTCATTCTGTTAGACACCTTGAAAGATTCTACTAACCGTCGTAGTATTTAATTCCAAAGCTGCTGAGACCCGCTACAAATTAACAGAATTTCTTTTAAAAGTAATGGAAATTTTATATTTACCTCTCGAGCAGAACTTAATGGTGATAAAGGATGCCATTATCTCATTCTCGTTTAAAGTATTAACGAAGCTACCAGCTCCTTGACTTTACTATCTAAATGTTTCGGCATTTCAGCGCATAGACAAGTAAATGTAAATTCAAAAACGCTAATTTTGTTCTGAAAGGAATAAAGGGACAATACCTATAGATGGAAAATTGGCGATCTTAAAAGTAAAACAGACTGTCAGCAGCTGTGAAAAAACGTTTGACATCGATGTTAGTACACTATACGGATTTATAGACTTTTTTCCACTATAGAGCAGCTAGAACTTAAAGAAGCCACAGTAACCAAATACTTGTTTTAAATTGGTATGACATTTTATTCCGTCGATGACGTGCAACGCTTTAGAAAATGAACGAAGTATATGTGACCAATATGGGTTTCGGACATTTCGCCCCCCCCCCCCCATTTCGCCCCACACATTTCGCCCCCAAGACATTTCGCCCCCACACATTTAGCCCCCGTACGTAGAAAATATACAGTAAAGAAATTGTTATTGCTCTGCGGTTAGTGTATTACAAACATTCGTACGGAAGGTTATCAAATATTATTGATTTTGTAAATTTCGAACTCAAAAATGTTAATGGAATAATGTTTAGAGATAAAATATCTCCAACGTGTTAATGGAAATGTCTTTAAGTTCATGAACTCATTGAAAAAGGAATAATTACTGAATAACTTTCTAATAAATCAACTGATGGCTGGCGCATCCGCATCACCGCAAAATAAAACATACGCAGCTCTTTCTCGTCGTGTGAAGGCTATTGTTCAAGATTTTGGGAATGGGGCACCCTTGGAATATTTGCGAGGGATCGCAATAATTTCAATTTTTAACTATATAATTAATTTTAATGCACGGGGTGTATGGAAAGACAAGAGTAACAGAGCTAGCCATTTTAATTTAAGCACAAAATTTGCACTATTAATCAATCCGGGGGCGGAATGTGTGGGCGCGAAATGTGTTGGGGCGAGATGTGCGGGGGCGGGATGTTTGGGGACGAAACGTGGGGGGAGGAATGTCCTAGAACCCTTAATTTAATCTAATTAATGAGAACGACCATTTGTTAACATAGTGTTTAATGATGAAGCTTCTTACTGTTTAGATGACAGTAAATTCTGAGAATTACAGGTAAACCTATCCAACAGCTTCCTCTATGTATCCCTGCCCGGCTTACTCCTACGTTACATATACGCTTTATATTGGTCGATTCTAGAACATAGGTTTATCTGTAATTCTGAGAATTTACTGTCATACTCCATTTTTGAAATAACTTATATAAATAATTTACTGCAAGTGAATTTGGAGACTAATTTACTATCTATCGTACCTCGTGGGAATGCATTAGACATTGTACTTATTAAGCATCAACAAGAAATTATTAGTAATTACGATATTTAAAAATTGAGTTTGACTTTCTCGGAGCAGTAGGCAAATAACTATCCGGTAGCAGGACGATACCGTTAGTAGGGAATGCTACATCGTCCGGGGCACGATTTAGCTAGTAACCGGTCTGCCCCCTATGTAATTACTCAAAAGAACAATACAATAGCGTCGGATCGACCTGGCTACAAAGGGCAGTCAAGATCGAAACAGGCACGCCTCGTTGCTCACGACTGTACAAGAAATGAATGGCGAGTCGGTACGTGGTAAAGAATTTGAAATTGCGAATGTGATGTACGAAAGGCACCTTGATATTCTGTGTGTATCGGAGACAAAGCTCAAAGGAAAGGTGTAACAACCCATTTTGAGTTGTATTAAAATATACCGTAATTTAAGGTCTTTCGTTCATTCAGTTGTAAATATGAGAAAAACATTTTAATTATTTTTGCATTATAGCTATGAGGTAGGCAACTTAATTTGCATTTTGGTGCAACTTAAGTGCACATCTTCTTAAGGGGATATATTTCTTAATGGTGTATACCACTTCTTTAAATTACTTTTCCTGCTCAATATGTTCGCGCAATGCGTCATCATTGACTTAATTCTTTGCGCAAATCTTTTCGCGCTCTACATCGTCTAATTTCAAAGCATCCATTTTTTTCACTTCCTGATGAAGGTTGTGTTGATTAGGAAGCATTTTTTTGGGTTTCTTTCTAAATTTATGAAAAGATTTGATGGTAAGATATTTTAACGCATTATACAAAAAATTAAAACATTTGCTCTTTTCAGGCACTTTTACTTTCTTTTCTTGTATTTTTACTTTGATTTACACTTTAATTACATTTTAAGTACGCATTTAATTTTACTGTTGCGTACGATTTCATTTATGATTGCAATTTTTAGTTGAAAATTTCAAGAAAATGCATTAAACGGATTATTCCATTTCATGGAGATAAATTTATAAGAAATAAAATTCCAGTTTTGGTGTGGTTGACAACATAAAAGCATGGTTATTGCAATATATTGCGCAACATTGACACAAGGATTACGTCACCTTGGTTTGCAACTCTGCATTATTTTTTTATTATATCAGGGGTTCTCAAGAAGATGTATTATATTTTGTAACAGGTATTTAATGTTTAATTATTTTTTAGTAATTTAAGGCTATTTTTAAGATATATTCATTTTAACTGTTAATAAACATAGTCAGTATATATTTTTTTATTTTTACGTTTTAATAAATTTTTATTGTTGTAAACAACCTCGGTTTAGTTATTCCGAGCATTATTAAAAAAATAACTTGGCGTCCGAGATCATCTTTATTATTGTTACATCGCAATTTTTTTATATTTATGTTCAGTGGAAGTAAGCTAGCAGAAATTGTGGTAATTAAGCAAATCGAAAGATTGAACCACCCTACGTTAATCTACCGATTTGAGTCAAAGGCATTATTTTTGGTGAATGGTTTGTATCTCCAGTTAGTTTAACGATTTGTCATAGAGAACTTTTTACACGTATTTCTTTATTATATTATACGATATTGTTACACCATTTACACCACTTATTTATAAAGGATGATGTGGAGATGGAGGACGGCAGCCTAGCACTATGGTTAGGAGTTGAGACTGAAGTGCGGCGCAAAAGGAGTTGAAGTGATCGTAAGTGAAAGAGCAAACAGATGTGTTAATCAGTACGAATTGGTATCCCCCCGGGTAATGTGAGTTAGAACGAAAGTGTAGTTTCGAAAAATATTTCTTATTGCTTGCTATGCACCGGTGAATGGAGAAAGAGACCAAGAGTGTGAGAACTTCTGGAATGATGTAGAGAACGTGTTGAACGTATGTAAGCCAAATGAAAGAGTGGTAATATTGGGAGATATGAGTGGATGGGTGGGTGCATAGAGAGAACATACTGAACTGGTTCTAGGGAAGTTCGGAGACCCAAGATTCAATGATAATGGATAACGCCTGGTGAACATCTGAGTGAAGAGAAGCCTGTTTGCATCTAATACGTGGTTTAAACATAAAAATTGTGCATACATATACATAGCAAAGAGGCGAATCTAAAAGTGTGATTGACTTGATAATGTATCTTGAACGACTTAGAAACCTGGTGAGAGACACGAAACTAATGCGCGGATCGGAGTGTGGATCAGACCACTTTTTGGTTGTATCGAGAGTGTGTTTAGGGCAAAAGTGGGTCTGGAGAAAGAAAGCAAGCGTAGTACGAACGTCCAGAATTAAGGTAGACAAACTAGTAGATAATGGTGCGAAAATGAAATACGCTGATTCTGTGAGTAAAGAGTTGAATGAGAATGAAGCAGAGTGGAACGAACAATTAAAAGATACTGAGGTTGAAAGTGCATGGATAAGCTTGAAAATGTGTTGTCAATCATGCTGAACGCATATGTGGAAGAGCAACTGTAGATAGACAGAAAAAATGTGCTTGGTGGAATGAATCGGTAAAGAAGGCAGTATGTAAGAAAAAAGATGCGTACATGGCAATGATTGCTGCAAAAAGTGAGACTGAGAAAAGGTGTTTGTATTAGGTGTACAGATTAAGAAACAAAGAAGCCAAGGAGGCAGTGAGAATAAGTAAAGGGGAAGTGATGGCTGTGAATGGAGAGAAAATGCAGAATGATTTTAAGGAAAACAAAAAACTCTTCTGGAAATGGGCCAAAAATACAAAACGTGGCCTAAAACAGAAGGCTGCAGGAGTGATGGATACGAGCAACGAAATAGTATAGGACGATTGTGAAGTGAGGAAATGTTGGCAAGAATATTTCGGAAAGCTGTACAGTAGTGAGGCAAATAAGACTGGAGGGTTAAACAAGGAGAATGTAGAAGGAATGGTGAATGAAACTGAGAAGGATATTGGGATAAATGAGATAGAGAAAACGGTAGGAAGGTTGAAAAACGGTAAAGGAGCAGGCGTAGATGCAATCAATGGTGACATGCTAAAGTATGGAGGTGCAAAGCTTATACGAAGATTGTGTGAATTTTTCAATGTATGCCTTAAGGGTGGAAAAGTGCAGAGTGATTGGAAGAGAGCGATCATTGTACCACTGTATAAGGGTAAAGGGAACAAGAATAATTACAAGAACTACAGAGGACTAAATTAGCCAGTGTACCTGGTAAATGATTTGGAATAATACTGACTGATAAGAGTGCGAGAAACTACACAAACGAAGATTTGGGATGTGTAGGGTGGCTTCATGCCAGGGAGAGGATGTGTTGATCAGATAGTTGCCTTCCAGCAGGTGATCGGAAAATGTTTAAGTGTAAAAAGGAAGCTGCACTCTGCGTTTGTAGATCGAGAGAAAGCATATGACAGAGTGAATAGGGAGAAGCTGTGGGAAATATAAATATTGCGAATATGGCGTATGTAAGAGTCTAATAAACGGAATAAGAGCAGTATACAATGGTACCCGGGCATGTGACAGGGTGAGAGGAGGTGTGAGTGAATACTTTAATATTGAGTAAGGGGTGAGACAAGGCTGTGCGATGTCACGGTGTTTGTTCAATGTATACATGGATAAATGTGTTAGGTAAGCATGTACCGATACAAATGGAGTAATGGTTGGTGACGTAAATGTACGAGTTCTGGTGTATGCAGATGACACAGTCTTATTAAGTGACAGTACGGATGAACTACAAACTGCTCTGAGGAAGTTTGATGCAGTCTATGAGAGAATGGACCTAAAGATAAATGTGAACACAACTAAACCTGTGGTGCCCAATCGGGAAGGTGAAAATGAGAGTAGAGTATTTACTCTAAATTTTGGAACAAGTGTACCAGTTGGTATATCTGGGCAGAATGTTTACTGCAGATGGTACAATCGACGGCTAAATTGGACGAAGGGTCAATGCTGGAAGGAAAGCGATTGGAAGTATGTGGACGGTAATGAGAAACGAAAGCTTGAGTCTAGCTGTGAAAGGAGCAATCTATAGAAACGTGTTTGTTCCGTCAGTGTACTGTATGGAAGTGTCAAAAAAAGGACGAAAGAAAAATAAATGCCGTGTGTATGAGATTCCTGAGAAGTGCATGTGATAAAACGAGAAAGGGTAAGATAAAGAATGAGTGTATAATGAAGGAGTGTGGTGAGAAAAAGACAATGATGGATAGGTATAAAAGTAGTATACTACGTTGGTTTGGTCACATTGAGAAAATGAACAACGCAAGATTAACGAAGCAAATATATGTGAGTGAGATTAAAGGTAAGGTCTGGAGTGGTAGGCCGCGTAAAACTTGGCTGAATGTAGTAGAATGTAAGATAAAAGAAAGATAAGGAGTTTTAAAATTAAAAGGACATGTCAGAGACAATGTATGAATCTTGCGGGAGGGAGGTATGCAGAGATAGGAAAGCAGGAGAAAGATTGTGATTGAAAAATAAATAATAGGCACGGATTATTTTGCTTACCCCGCAACGAAACGGCGTGAAGGTTATGTTGTTATGAGTTTGACTTTCACATTGTTGACAATGTTAAATGATGTGTATGTTTGGTTGCATAAGTTCAGTTTTCCCTTGCAAAGGTTTTCTTTGTTTAAAACTGTTATATGAATTATTTATACAAAATGTAAGCGTATGTTCAGGATTAATAACATGCACTGCATAGTAATCTGGCAAATAACCACAAACTACGCCGTTTCGGGACTTTCTCTTTCTGAGGCGTTGTTATTATCTCCTCCCTACATTCTTAGAGCACAAATGTAGAAAAAAGAATTCTAGGCGTGTGGGCACCCTAATCAAAAGCAGATTGAAAGCGAGTATTAAAGCTTTAAATAAATGCAACTTTAGCTTGCAAATATGTCTAAACTTTGAAATATCACGTTTAAAAGGTTGTGAGGCAACACCGCAAAATTTGCATAAAATTGCAACATTACTTTTTATAGAACAATTGCATGCATAGATAAAGAATTTTTTATTTTATCTATGATTGTATGTTGACACTATTTGATTGCAGGAAATAGTATATAACTCAACCCATTTACTCACTAATTATGGAAAAAATAATTTTAGAGGAGATAAAAACGGAGGAAGACATTAAACCTGAATTGGTTCCATGTAAAATTGAACCAGAACCAAGTGATGATACAAAACAAATTAATAAGTTATCTAATTCGGCATTGAATGTTAAATACTACTATTGCCTGCACTGTGATTTTAACACTAATATAAGAAAGCCTTTCTTATTTCATTTAAGAATACATGATGCCGATAGGATTTATGAATGTGATCAATGCAATTATAAAACAACACGTAGATGGAATTTAGTACGACATGCACGTGCACATCCTGATGAGGAACTACTAAGATGTACGTTGTGTGATTTTGAAACGAAATCTAAGCAAAGTTTTAAATATCACGAGCATGTAGGTGTGAAAACATATAAGTGTGACCAATGTGATTTTAAAACTGTGCATAAATGGAGCTTTACATCACATGTGTCTCGACATACAAATGTGCCAGAGTTTACTTGTTTTCAGTGTGATTATAAAACATCAGAAAAACGTCGATTCAGATACCATATTAAGAAACATAGTATTTCCGAAGAATTTGTTTGTAATTTTTGTGATTACTCCACTCATCATGATACTACCTTTTATAAACATAAATTAAGACACCCTGAGTATCGTCATTACTGTCATTTGTGTGATTTTAAAACAGTTTCTGAGAAATTTTTTAATCATCATGTATTAAAACATTCATCCGATGTTAAAAAATAAATTTGACACATTTAATGTTTTTGTATTATTATCTAGGAGTTAAGCCCTACTCTATAAACTACAAACAGGTTTTATGTTTTAAGATAAACAATAGAATATGTATTAATTTAAAATTTTGTAAAAAAACGTATAGTTAATCATCATAGTTTTTTGATTTCCTTTTATCGTTTTAAGTTGATAGTGATGCAAAAAACATCACGTCGCTTAATTTTTGGGATGATGCTACTTTAAACATTAAACATCAACGAGAAAAGTACAGGTCATTGTTTTCATATTTTAAACTATTTCAAAAGATGTTTGTAAAAGTGGAAATTAATTTTTAATTTGTTCATTTATATTACTAGAAATATGCTAAGATACAACAAAAAAGAGCAAGTGCTTGTATTAAAATGACTTGGGTACTTCCCGTTAGAAAAAGAGGTTGAAAAACCGTTATTACCTCTTACTGCTATACATGAAGTAAGTCTGAAATTAAATATCATAAATTTTCAATCTGATTTGTGCACTTTTACAGTGTTTTACCATGTTTCTGTGGCATTGGGAATATCTCTGCCTGCCGTAGGGCAATTGGCAAACCAGACATTGAAAGTGATTATGAGTATACTACTAAGCAAATCCGTATCTGTCAGCCATGGCCCGAATTTTTGGGATAAATATGAACACACTATCAGGACAAATGTATGCAGCATATTTAGTAACGGTATAAAATAAATGTATATATTGAAATTGTGTTCTAAGGATGGGCTAGACATTTTCGCTGTGAACTAAAAAGTGAGATAATAATTCATTAAATAACAGGTCGATTTATGACAAAACAGAAAAATACCACTGGTGGTTAAACGGGAAAGTTCTTGAATGTTCTACAGTTAATTTTATTTTTAAAATTATCGATATAGATTGTTGGAACATTTTCATTTAAATATAAAGTTGTGAATTTTTTATTGAATTTACATTTGAAATAAGTATAATATAATAAATAAAGAATAAATTTCATTTTTTTAGGTGACCATGTAACCCTCCATGCACTCAAAAAAGAACTAGAGGATTTAGATAGGATTAACATATCTGTTGCTTCACTGAAGGAACTAAAATTCAAATAGTGACATTGTACAGTTTCCAGCAGAAAATATCTTATGCAACAATCACATGTGACTCAAGATTATGTTTTCTAAGGGATTTAAAAAAAATTAAACTGATCCCTACTCTCTAACGCCTGTTTTTTTAGATGAAACATGGATATTTAGCAAAGGAGGTTTCCGCAGGAGCTGGCAGAGTGGAGAAGGTATACGGTACATTGTTCTTCATGCAGGCTCTGAATATGGATTAATTAATGATTGTAGCTTAATTTTTAAAGGTGGAAGTTATTCTGGTGACTACCATGATTCAATGAATAGTTATAATTTTGAAAAGTGGTTTGAACATCAGCTTTTGCCAAATTTTGAACAACCATCGTTAATCATAATGGATAATACATCGTAGTAGAAAAAATACAAATGCAAGTTGGACTAAACAGCTTTTGATGGATTGGTTACCAAAAAGACATACAATTACCAATGTCTATCATGAGATTTGAACTATTAGAAATTGTGAGGAAACATTTACCGGATAAAGTATGCAAGTACATATTAGGATATATAATTTAAACATCTTTTATATTTGTATTGTGTTTTGCAGCATGGTCATTGTGTCGAGACTGCCACCTTATCATTGCCAATCCAATAGGACATGTTTGGTCTGAGTGTAAGAAGTTTCATAATGCTAAAATAACTTCTGCTGAACATGTCACTGCAGATACCATACCATGGAAGGAAGCTGCTCAACAGGTAAAATGAAAGTTTTGTATTATACTGGTTATTATAATACTGTTAAATCGTAGGTTACAAAAGTGGTGCAAATATGTGAAACATGTTAAAAATGTTATCAGTGAATACTGGCAGACAGAAATTGTAGTTACTGACTAGTAAGATGGCGGATTTTTAATTGGCAGTACTGTTAAATATAAAATTCGATATAATTTACTAGATTAAATAGTTATTGTTTAGTTAAATAAGTATTATTGTATTTTTATGTATATTGTTGAATCAATTTATATTTTTCTATGTAATTGGGTTTTACTTATTGAGTGTAAACGAATAATTATTAGATATTAATTAAAAAGATTTTTATTTTTATTAAACGTTTGTTAAATTATGGAAATATATGTATATTTTCTTTCAACTCCATAATTTAAATTTAAAATTGTCGCGACAAGAATTACAAAAAAAGAAGTTTTTTTTTTATGAGTGTGGACCTGAACAGGCTAAAATTGGCCTATCGTGCTAAAGCACTCAGGAACACTTAGGAGGATGGATAGAGGGATAACGAATTGCCAATAGATGCCTATGAACAGCTACTTTAAATCTTCTCATATCATAAGTGAGAGGAAAACACGAACTAGGGAGATCGTTCCAAAGTTTAGAGGTCATGTATAAAAATGTGGATTGCGCCCGTTTGGTACGACAAGTGGAGATTTGTACTGCATACTGATGATGTGAATGAGCGAACCGAGTGTTTCTTGCAAAGATAGCCCGAGATGGTATCAAAGAATATAATTCAGCAGCACAATAGCCGTTGCAATAACGATAATACAAAGAAAGAACTGAAACCATCCTTCTATGCTCAAGGGACTGTATGTGAGAAGTTAAGGACGGGTCATTTATAAGCCTAATCGCTCTCTTTTGAATACGATCAAAGATATCGAGAGCGTATTGGGGAGCACTAACCCAGAGGTGAGAATTATATTCCAGATGAGGCCGAATTTGGGCCTTATACAGCAGGAGTTGTCGAGAGGTAAAGTACTGCTTAGATCTATACAAAAAGCCTATTTTACGAGCAGCTGTTTTGGTAACTGACAGAAGATGGTCAACCGATGAGAGATTTGAAGATACAGTCATACCCAACAGAGTAATAGGGTCTGAAAACTTAAGAACTGAGCCATTCATACTTACAACAGGAAATGATCGATCTTTTTTGCCGGACACAAGGCAACACTGAGTTTTGTTAGCATTAAATTTAACTAGATTATTGCTTCCCCATTCGAGAATACGTTGAATGTCTTTGTTGATTGAATTTCCCATTTCAGCTTTAATTTCTTGATTTGACATAGAAGGTGGATTATCACTATGAGTAGACTGAGATGAACTACAGTGAAGAGTGCTATCGTCAGCAAAGCAATGGATGGGGTTAGTTGTTAAAGAAATAAAGTCATTTATGTACAGCAGAAAAAGTGTAAGCGCTATAACGGATCCCTGTGGTACGCCCGCGTTAATGCTAACTTCTTTTGAAAAAAAGTCATCAACTACGACACGTATTCGTCTTTTATCAAGGAAACTAGAAACCCAGTTGATGAGCGTATCATTTAACCCAAACGAGGTGAGTTTGGCAAGTAAACATTTATGCCAAACTTGGTCAAATGCCTTTAAGATATCTAAAGCGACTACAACTGTTTCACCGGACTGCTCTACTGTATTGTTCCAAACTTGGGTCACATATGAAAGATCACCTGTTGAACGACTTTGCTTAAACCCATATTGGTGGTCACTAAGGAGTTTGTTAGTTTCATGGAACGTGAGCAGTTGCTGATTGATGGCTTTTTCCATGATTTTAGACAAAATGGAAGTGATGGCAATTGGTCGGTAGTTTGAGGGATGAAATAGCAAATGTTTCTGCACTATGACCAGCAGAATTTGTAGTAGATGAAAACTGAAGCCAATTAGAGTTATGGACATTGAAATCGCCTACAATTGAGATATCGCAAGATGGAAACTGAGACAGGAGATAGTCGACTTTCATACTAAGGTAATCGAAGAAGTCTTGAAAGTTAGTCATTAGGAGACCTATAAATGCAACAGTAGAATTTCACAAAATTAGGACCAGAATGTTTAAACCAAATCACGTCAAAATTTTTATTTTCTAAGGAAGAAACCCTCTTGCAAGCAATTCTGTTCTTGATGTAAGCACATACGCCTCCTTTATATCTAAAGTTAGAGTGAAGGTGGTATTGCAAGTCGGGTGACTCGGAGCTTTCAGAGGAGACTTGTGTTTCAGAGAGAAACAAAATATCAGGTTGTAATTGTTCAAGATGTTGGTGAATAGCATTAAGATTAGACCTGATACCGCTGATGTTGCAGTAGTGAATCAGAAAGTTGATACTTTCGATGACCGTGGTCGCTTGGGCCCTGCCCTCCCGGACATCCGAATGGGGTCGGATTTTACGTCCGGAATTTATTACCCTAGAAACCACAGCCATCTTATTTTTTAATTTGGGACTTTTAATCAGATAGTAAGACAGTGAGGGCGAGAAGGAAGAATAAGGATGAGAATAGATTAAGGAAGATGGAAAAGGTAACTGGCAGCCCTTACCGAGCTCAGAAAATCGGAGACCCAATATTAAGGAGCCCATAGTAAGGGTGGTGGTACCTCCCCGGCTGGCATGGAGTATACATACCTACCACCTTCTAAAACACTAGTTAATGTTTAACTATAATTGAATAAATGTTATCTGTTTACTCTTTTACTTAAATGTTTTGATAATTAGTAGTACTTCATTAATCTCTTTAAATATTAGTTATTAATTTCATAGCCTTTTCGTATTTGGCTGAATACGATTCTGGCAACTAAAATTTTATAAAATGACGTACACATTAAGTTTCGATATTCCGAAAATGGGATATGATGTCATAATTAATGAAGCACCACAATAACGTGAGGAAAATAGTAGAGTAATATTTAAAAAAAAGCCTCCCCGGCGGGGAATCGAACCCCGGTCTCCCGCGTGACAGGCGGGGATACTGACCACTATACTACCGAGGACTTATAGTCAACGTTTGATATGTATGTAATAAGAACTCATAGAAAGTAATTTAGTTTTTTTAAAAATAGAAATAAGAAATTTAGCCCCATTATAATTTGTAGTTCGACATCGTTATACAATAGTTTCCCACAAATACTGCCCTACTTCGAAAGACAACCGCATGTAGAGCCAATTTAGTTTTGAGAAAAACGCGTTTAAATAAAGCACACATTTCTAGTGTTTTTATTTTATTTTTTAGTTATAATTTTTAGATTTTTAGATAATCATTGAAGTACAATTAATATGCTTGTTTAATGACAAAGATTTAAAAAAATATATAATTATAATATATTTAAATTATAATTTTGTTTAAGAAAACTGTGAAAAATACGGCATTTTGTCTAACGAATTTTAACTAGTAACTACTAGCAAAGAAGCTGCATGTCAGTTATATCCGGCAATTTGTGTTAAGAAATTTAAATATCTAATACTAGCATTTGAAAGGTACACGTATTTTAAAGGTCCATTTAAACCATTTTTAACATCTTTGCTATACGACGCGCCGGAGGGCTGATATACCTACTGATGACGTCCAGCAACACACGTGTATAAAAATTCCGAGGATGGGCCGTCATATTGGCATATTATGAGCATTCAATTGATACCTGCAGATAACCACTTGAACCCATGAAAAATTAAAATTGTAGGTAGTCTTTTTGCATTTTGATGAAAATGATTTATTGGCTTTTTGACGCACGTTATGAAGATAGCGAAACTTGTAAAATAGGCCCAGATCTGTATTACAATCAATATCGTATTTTTGAGTTTTTGAACCAGTGCGGTTATTGATCTTCTGGTGTAAGCTTCTCACAAGATAACACCACTAATTATTCAAATTACACCAATAAAGATCAGACCTGAAGTAATGAGAAAGGTAGAAAAGAAAACGGCTATCAAAAAGTCTGGCTTTTTTTTTGTTTCAAAATCAACAGTGACCAGATCTTATCTAATTATGTACAGGGTGTCCTATTTTCGATGTAATTGGGGGGTTTTAGGTATTTCCCAAATAGATAGAGTAAAATCATGGTCGGGACCCTTGGACCGATTTTTGAAACAAATTTTATAATCTAAGAACATTTCAATATCTCGACTCGTTTGGGAAATATAGGGTGTTTTTCGTTTTATGCCGTTTTCTTTAAAATCCCGTAACTTTTTTGTTTGTGAATATTTAAAATTTTTATAAAAACATCTATTGTGCCTTTTTTTATGTGCAATTTAGTGGCGTACTCGACTTTTTTCAAACTTAATTTGTTTCCGAGTTACAGACCAAAGTTGCATTTTTTAAATGGTAACCATAGTTGGCTATGACTCCATTAATTAGAGATATCTTCTAGCTTTCTGAAAATATATAGTTTCATATATTTATCTCGGTAAATAAGAAAATTATAAACGATTTTTTGAAAAACACCTCTTGATCAAATCACTTATGTATAGTATAGTTTCATATATTCAAAAGGAAGCATATTACTACGCGCAGAACTTATTTTAAAACTAGATAAAGATGTCCTCATAGTATTTTATGCCATATTAAAAACTTATTGATTTAGAAAAAAATAACATTTTTATTTTATAACAGTTTTTCCTTATTTTAGGTATTGTTCAAACTGATGTCCATTATGATGTAAACAAACTTCACATCGGCGCGAAATACACTCAATTTCCTTAATGAAATGAATAGATGTATGCCTTAAATTTTCAAATGCTGCCCTGGTTGAATTGACCAATTGTTCGTATGTTTCGTGGCGAGTATGATATATTTTATTTTTTAAAAATCAGCACAAAAAGAAATCCAGTATTGAAAGATCTGGAGATCTTGCTGGCCACTGAATAGGTCCGTTATTGCCAATCCATTGATTGTTAAAGTTTCGGTTTAAGTAATCTCGGACTAAAACAGTATTATGACAAGGCGCACCATCTTGTTGATAATAAACATTTACCCTCTGCGCTAATGGAATTTCATCTAGCAGTTGTGGAAGACAAATGTTTAATATTTCCATATACCTCTCGCCGTTAAGGTTGCCGTTAAAAATGTGGTAAACAAATCTACTCTCCAAAATAAAGCATGATACATTAAAATCAAATCTACCTTGATTTTGGCGTGCTAATGTTACAAAATTGTTATTTTTTGACCAATATCGATTGTTGTTGCGATTAAAAATTCCTGCACTCGTAATATGACTCTCATCAGACCAAATGATATTGCGCCCAAAATTCCTATTTTGTCTAATCTGTTCTAAATACCAATTACAAAAAATAATTCGCCGTTCTAAGTCACCATCATTCAGGTGCTGAATTACTCTTTTTTTGTACGGAGTATAATTATATTTTTTTAAGATTTTTTCTACTCTTGGTTTAGATACGCCAACTTCTGTTTCTATTTATCGGCAGGAGGTATTAGGATTTTCTTCAACTCTTGCTAAAACAATTACTTCGTCGTCTTGTTGGTTCATTTTTGCATAATTTTTTATCCTAGGCTTCTCAAAAGATCCATAAGTTAATAGATGTTCTTTTAATCTGGCGAATATATTCTTGTTGGGATGTCTTCGTTCAGGGAATTTTCAATAAGTAGCTTTATTATTTTGCGTTTTTATAAATACTAGCATTATTAAAGTATTAAACGCACAACCTACCTATCAAAATATGCCTCTGCAGCTTGGTCTGCATTAAAATTACACTGATAGTATATGCCAATCATATCTAACTTTTCAAAATTTTCATACTTCGTATTATTGACAGCCATCACAAAAATGTTATTAACTTGAATAATTAATTATTTAAGCAAAGTTTTGGAATAATAAATCTAATCACATTTACGTTTCCACCATTTATTTATATAAAACAACTGCGTGAAATGTCAAATAACTAGCAACGAATGCGTGCAGTAAACAAAGGTTCATAGATGACTTGATTAAGAGGTATTTTTCAAAAAATCGTTTATAATTTTCTTATTTACCGAGAGAAATATATGAAACTATATATTTTCAGAAAGCTAAAAGAAATCTCTAATTAATGAAGTCATAGCCAACTATGGTTACCATTTAAAAAAATGCAACTTTGGTCTGTAACTCGGAAACAAATTAAGTTAGAAAAAAATCGAGTACGGCACTAAATTGCACATAAAAAAAGGCACAAAAGATGTTTTTACCAAAATTTTAAATACTCACAAACAAAAAAGTTACGGGATTTTAAAGAAAACGGCATAAAACGAAAAACACCCTATATTTCCCAAACGAGTCGAGATATTGAAATGTTCTTTAGATTATTAAATTTGTTTCAAAAATCGGTCCAAGGGTCCCGACCATGATTTTACTCTATCTATTTGAGAAATACCTAAAATCCCCCAATTACATCGAAAATAGGATACCCTGTACATAATATTCACACACCTAGGCTATAAATGTGCTCATCGTTCTATTCTGTGCACTTGCAACAACGGTAGGAGTCAAACGCTAATCAGAAATCTAGACTTCATATCGTCACCTTAGTACTACAAAGGTAACTAGAAATTTTATGATTTTGAGTTATGCAACCCAAATTACACAACGTGTAATGCTCTACTAAATTCTATAACTAGATAACTCTAGCTCGCTCCTTTCTGACGCGGCTGATTATTGCATCAAGTAGGTATGAGGCTGAGTAGTGCGACGCTTCATGCTTCAACTAGATATCTTGAGTTGTCTAGTTGTGTTCGTGAAAGTCTCTTAATAAGAACAGTTGTCTACTTATACGCACACTTTATTTATTATTGTTGTGATTATTTTGTGTTGTGAGTAATAATTATGGGTACCAGAGGAAAAAAAATTGTTGATGCTGCTCTTCGAAATGTAGAAGTTCAAGCTGGTATGTACAGAAAACGTCAATTCTGCATGATTTCAACATAAAGAGATTTATTAACTCGAACATTTTGAGGTTATGTTCGTAAATTTAGTGTGTTTTTCTGTTCAAGTTATGTTATATTGGGAAGTCATGCAAAATGTGTACTGAAGCCTCGAATTGGCGGGATTATTAAGTGTGATAACTTTTTAATGCAGATTCGAGCCGTATTTTAAAAGTGTATTGTTTTCTCTTACGTTGATGACTGTGCAAGGAATGAATGGCGAGTCGGTACGTGGAATGTTAGAGGTATGCATGGTAAAGAATTTGAAATTGCGAATGTAATGTACGAAAGACACCTTGATATTCTGTGTGTATCGGAGACAAAGCGCAAAGGAAAGGATGCTGTAGAGATGGAGGATGGCAGCCTGGCACTATGGTCAGGAGTTGAGACGGAAGTGCATGGCGCAAAAGGAGTTGGGATGATCATAAGTGAAAGAGCGAAAAGATGTGTTAAACAGTACGAATTGGTATCTCCCCGGGTAATATGGGTTAGAATGAAAGTGGAGTTTCGAAGAATTTTTCTTATTGCATGCTATGCACCGGTGAATGGAGAAAGAGACCAGGAGCGTGAGAACTTCTGGAATGAAGTAGAGAACGTGTTGAACGTATGTAAGCCAAACGAAAAAGTGATTATATTGGGGGATATGAACGGATGGGTGCGTGTACAGAGAGAACATAGTGAACGCGTTCTAAGAAAGTTCGGAGACCAAAGAATCAATGAGAACGGTGAACACATGCTGAACATCTGTGTGGAGAGAAGCCTGTTTGTATCCAATACGTGGTTTAAACACAAAAATGTGCATATGTATACCTGGCAAAGAGGTGAATCTAAAAGTATGATAGACTTGATAGTGTATGATGAACGGCTTAGAAACGTGGTGAAAGACACAAAAGTAATGCGCAGAGCGGAGTGTGGATCGGACCACTTTTTGGTTGTATCGAGAGTGTGTTTAGGGCAAAAGTGGGTATGGAGAAGGAAAGCAAACGTAGTGCGAACGTCCAGAATAATGGTTGACAAACTAGTGGATAATGGTGCGAGAATGAAATACGCTGATGCTGTGAATAAAGAGTTGAATGTGAATGAAACAGTGTGGAACGAACAAATAAAAGACACTGACGTTGAAAGTGCATGGATAAGCTTGAAAAACTCTGTTGTCAATTGTGCCGTGCGAATATGTGGAAGAGTGATTGAAGGTAGGCAGAAAAAATGTGCTCGGTGGAATGAGTCGGTAAAAAAGGCAGTAAGTAAGAAAAAAGATGCGTACATGGCAATGATTGCTGCAAAAAATGAGACGGAGAAGAAACGATTGTATGAGGTGTGCAGATTAAGAAAGAAAGAAGCGAAGGAGGCAGTGAGAATAAGTAAAGAGGAAGTGATGGCTGTGGAAGGAGAGAAAATGCAGAATGGGTCAAAAATACAAAACGTGGCCCAAAACAGAACGCTGCAGGAGTGATGAATGATAGAAACGAAATAGTATGGGACGATTGTGAAGTGAGGAAATGCTGGCAAGAATATTTCGGAAAGCTGTACAGTAGTCAGAAAAGTAAGACTGAAGGGTTAAATAAGGAGAATATAGAAGAAATGATGAATGAAACTGAGAAGGATATTGGAATAAATGAGGTAGAGAAAACGGTAGGATGGTTGAAAAACGGCAAGGGGGCAGGTGTAGATGAAATCACTGGTGAAATGCTCAAGTATGGTGGTGCAAAGCTTATACGAAGATTGCGTGAATTATTCAATGTATGCCTTATGTGTGGAAAAGTGCCGAGTGATTGGAAGAGCGCGATCATTGTACCATTGGATAAGGGTAAGGGGAACAAGAGTGATTGTAAGAACTACAGAGGATTAAGCTTGCTCAGCGTACCTGGTAAAGTATTTGGAAGAATACTGATTGATAGAGTACGAGAATCTACACAATCTAAGATGTGGGATGTGCAAGGTGGCTTCATGCCAGGGAGAGGATGTGGCGATCAGACGGTTGCTCTCCAGCAGGTGATCGAAAAGTGTTTAAAGGTAAAAAGGAAGTTGTACTGTGCGTTTGTAGATCTGGAGAAAGCATATGACAGAGTGAATAGAGAGAAGCTGTGGGAAATATTAAATGAATATGGCTTAAATAAAGGTCTAATAAATGGAATAAGGGCAGTATACAACGGTAGTCGGGCATTTGTTAGGGTGAGAGGAGGTGTGAGTGGATACTTTAATATTGAGCAAGGAGTGCGACAAGGCTGTGTGATGTCACCGTGGTTGTTCAATGTATACATGAATAAATGTCTTAGATAAGCATGTAACTGTACAAATGGTGTAATGGTTGGTGACGTAAATGTACGACTCCTGGTGTATGCAGATGACACAGTCTTATTAAGTGACAGTGCGGATGAGCTGCAAACCGCTCTGAGGAAGTTTGATACAGTCTGTGAGAGCATGGACCTAAAGGTAAACGTGAATAAAACTAAGATTGTGGTGTTCAATCGGGAAGGTGGAAAGGAGAGCAGAGTATTTACTCTGCAAGATGAAATTGTGGAGCAAGTGGACGAGCTGGTATATCTCGGTAGAATGTTTACTGCAGATGGTACAATTGAGAGCGAGATTGGACGGAGGGTCAATGCTGGAAGGAAAGTGATTGGAAGTATGTGGACGATAATGAGAAATGAAAGCATGAGCCTAGCTGCGAAACGAGCAATCTATAATGGCGTATTCGTCCCGTCAGTACTGTATGGAAGTGAGACATGGGTATGTCAAAAAAAGCACGAAAGAAAAATAAATGCCGTGGGTATGAGATTCCTAAGAACAGCATGTGGTAAAACGAGAAGGGACAAGATAAAAAATGAATGCATAATGAGGGAGTGTGGTGAGGAAAAGACGATGATGGATAGATATAAAAGTTGTACATTACGTTGGTTTGGTCACATTGAGAAAATGAACAACGCAAGATTAACGAAACAAATATATGTGGGTGAGGTTAGGGGAAAGGCCGGGCCTGGAAGGCCGCGTAAAACTTGGCTGAATGTAGTAGAATCTATGATAAAGGAAAGAAAGATAAGGAGTTTTAAAAACAAAAGGGCATGTCAGAGACTATGTATGAATCTTGCGGAAGCTAGGGAAGTATGCGAAGATAGGAAAGCATGGAGAAAGATTGTGAATGAAAAATAAATAAGAGGCAGGGATTGTTTTGCCTACCCCGCAAGGGAATGACGTGAAGGTTAAGTAAGTAAGTAAGTAAGTAAGTTTTAAAAGAGCGACCACATGAAAATATTCCTATGCCCTCTACTTCTCATAGTTTTTTTAACAAATGATCATTCAGATTGGGAAGATGAGCACGCGCCTTTTGAGAGTGAAATCGAAAATGAGGTTGTTGATTTACAGCCTTCACACGAAGAGCGGGAATTAAAAGGTATGAAAGAAACACCTACACACACAGCAAATCCTAGAAAACGACTAAGACGCCCAGAAAAATGGAAACGAAATGTTGCTAAAACACAACGGCAACGTGGAGAAAGCTATGTTTCGTCTAGGGGAACTTATGTACCTGATGTTGCCATGAAAGATCCATGTGGAAATAACTGCAGAAGAAAGTGTAATCAGAAATTTTCACCAGAAGAAAGACTGGAAATTTTTCGGCGCTGTTATAAATTAGAGACATATCAAAGAAAACGCGATTTTATTCATTCTAACACAGATAAAATTGTTAAGAAAAGCACAACAAAAAAGGGATCGAAAAGAAATTTTGCTGTGGTTTTTGATTACGGGTCCAAGTGTGGAAGACCATGTTTTTGAATACACTTGGTATTCGTAAAGGTGTTGTTAATATGGCTATGATAAAGAGAACGTCAGAAAATACAAGTGAAGGCACGTGAAAAAAACTACTTCTACTGAACTGTTGGGCAGTGTGAGAAACCACATTGAAAGATTTGCAGTGGTTGATTCCCATTATTGTCGCTCAGGAACAAATAGAAAAACTTAGATTCCTCGCTTAACATCACAATAATGTATTCCATGTATAAGTCAGTATACACAGAAAATGGTCATGTAGCGGCTACTTTAGCTACATACAGAAAAAATTTCACAGAAGAGTACAATCTGGGATTCCACCGTCCAAAACAAGATCAGTGTCGTATTTGCATGGCATGCAATACTTCCGAAAAGAAAGATGAAATGAAAGCAATTTATGACGCTCATATTGTAGCAAATGATAGGGTCCGAGCCGAAAAAACGAGGGACAAAGACACAATGGTGAGTTGCAATTTTGATCTTCAGCAAGTTCTGTTGGCTCCAATGGACCCTACTAACAATGCTCTATTTTATAAGCAACGATTTAAATCTTTTAATTTCACAATATACGACGCCAACATAAAACGTGGAGACTGTTTCATGTGGACAGAAGTACAAGGAAAAAGAGGCAGTTGTGAAATTGCAAGCTGTCTATATCAATACTTTAAATCTCTTCCTCCATCTATAAATCACACTTCCTGTTTCAGTGACAGATGTGGTAGGCATAATCTTAACAAGTTTGTTGCTGCAATGTGCTTGGCCGCTGTTCAGGAACTGCCTACGATTCAAACCATTGATCTGAAATTTCTAGTTGTGGGTCATAGCGGAATGGAATGTGATTCAATGCATTCGGCTATAAATACGGAACAAAAAAGGATCGGTAAAGTGAACTGGCCTTCCGATTGGAAAACCATTGCTCGAAGTGCTAGGAGGAAAGATGACAAGCCGTATGTTGTTCATGAGATTACCACTGAAAATATAATAGATTGGAAATCTCACCTGAACCGGCACATGTTTATCAGGAAAGAAGACGAAAATCGTAAACCAGTTAGTTGGCAAAAAATTAGCTGGTTGAATTTCACTAAAAGCAGGCCATTACTCATACGTTTCAAAGAGAGTTTTGATGAAGAGTTTAGGGTACTTGACTGCAAGAAGAAAACAAGGGTCAGTAATCAGAAACTACCGTTATCAGACACAATGAAACCTTTATACATATCATTAATTCCCATTACAAAAGAAAAATACGACAATTTGAATTATTTATTTACGTCAGCCACTCCAGCTTTAGCGCTAGAATACAAACCATTTTATGAAAATTTACCACACCAAGGAGACACAAAAAAGAGTGGAGTCCGACGACAGGAATTTTCAGAAAGCGATGATACAGGCCCTGAAGATGAATGAATGAAGTATTCTCATTATTTTGACTATTTTCAGAATTATAGATTATAAAAATTGCGAATAAAACCGCTTTAAGTTACTCCCAGTGTGTTTTCTTCCCAAAATTAAAAGTGAATAACTCATATCAAACCAATTTTCAAGTTAGTGCAACAAATAGGTATCTCGTTTTTTTCAAAAATTTGCAAAATGTCAAAAAATATCTTATAAACATTTCAAAATATACTTCCTTTCTGATAAAGTCAGCAAACCACAATAAAAATTATGTTGAATGTTTATTAGCGATAAAGCACTCAATTTTATGCAAATTTTCAAATCAGTTTTCTCAGCAATGTGCTTTTTAAAGTGATCAAGTTCTAGTACTAAGGCTAGAAAGAAACCCAGTAAGCATTATATGAGTGTGAGAGAGACATAACTTTACCGATGTTGCCACTGGTACATATTTGCATGTAGGCACAAAATATGAACTCTCCTTCAATCTAGCTTCAACATTTCTAACGAAATCAAAGCAATTAAGATGATGTTTGACATGGTTTGATTACTACTCATAAGAAGAACCAAGAAAAAACTTACGAGAGCTACAATTTCATTTTCAATTCTCGTTGACAGTAGCAATTAAATGTGTCATTGATACTAGCCTACTCAAAAGACGCAGGTATGGCATCAGCCCTTTTAGTTTGTTGTGTATTCTATCCCACTTAGCACGTGAACTGATTATAATGTGTTTGTTTTACTTTACACAATTTCCAAATTGCTCCCTTTTTTTTAGTGTAGCAACTTAGGCAACGCTTCTTTATTTTCCTATTTCGTTTATCAGTTTCTTCAATATCCTCCATCTATTGATTCCTCATCATCGTTTACCAAAGCTTCTTTAAAAGAAGTAATGGACACCTTTCTGTTTGTGATCTTGTAATAAATCATATGAGCATTGCGACTACAGTTGTACCGAATAGTAGTTCCATTGCTACTTTGTGGGACCACTTCACAAACTTTCGAACAGCACTAGAAAAGCTGTAAATTTGGTATGATAGATCAATACATGATTTTCCCTTATTGTATTCTTGTATCATAGTAGGTTTTGAAATGTTTCCTTTCTGTTTTCGACTTTTTTCCTGTTGTATGTTTCGTGGACAAGGTCATAACATCTCTTTCGTCAACTTTTTATTTGCCACAGGTTCTGTAATCCATTTTCTATTTGTTCTCAAAGTTCTCAAAGTTCCGGTAAAATAAGTATCAGTTATAAACCTACGTCCTTCACCGAGATAACTTTCACCCAGTTTTAGTACAGTGTCGGTCGATGGAGGCACATTTTTTGTCGTCGTTTCGTTTTTGACTTTATAAACTTGAATACTGTAGCCATATACGTTTGGGTCACAAATCTTTAATAATTTTACGCCATATTTGCGACGTTTCCGGGTGTATACTGGCGGAATAAGAGTCGCCTTCTGAAAGGGACTATAGTTTCATCTATGCACAAACATTCTCTGGGTGTATTATACTTTTTGTACCGCTCTTGCAGTTTATCCTTCAAGGGATTTATTTTGTGAAGCCGGTCACCATCAGGTTCTTTATTGTCAGCAAAATGCAATATGTAGAGTAGCATTTCGAATCTGTTACGAGACATTGTTCTTGGTGCACTACTATTTTTGTATATGAGCTTCCTACTTCAATAATCACTCAACTGAGGACATTTCATTAATCCCATCCATACCAGAAGCCCTAAAAAGGTCCTAATTTCATCTGGATTTGTAGGCTTCCAATTGCTCATTCTGCTAAATCTACAGATTTCCTTTCCATTCAACGATTGCGTTGGTCTGGTCTGCTTCGATAATTTCTCCCGTTATAAATAGTTCCCAAAATTTTATCGGCTGATTATGTGCTCACGAAGTGATGTTATTCACTCCTGGGATGAATGTTTTAGGAAAAACTCGTTGCTGAATACGATTGTCCATGAATTCCCATGTATCAGATGCAGCAAAATTATTCATTTTGTTATACGAGTAATGTTATGAGTGCTCGAAGGAGGGAGGTTAAAACACGTGTTGTACTAGAGGCATGCAGTCGTATATGGCTCTCAGGTAATGAAACATTCGGATGACGCCGTACGACGGCTCGACGTCGTATTTGTAGACTGCGTGATATACGCCTTAGCGTGCACATGAGGAACACAACTATACAGGGTGTCCCGGGAAATAATCGGTAAAAAGTCGGGAACGTATAGGTTGAGCTAAAATAATGTTACTACTTCATATAAACTTTTTTAATACAGGCCCTCGTTTTCGAGTTATAAGCCTCCAAAGTTGGAATTTTAAATTCTTTTTTTATTTTTAATTTTCGTACTGTTCATTTGATCTTTATAACATTTGCAGTATGCTTAGAATGTATGTGTATGTTTAAGATTCACAGTATTGCCTTAAAGCCAGGGGCGTACTAGTCGTAATGGTTAAGGAACCAAACTTTTTGTAGGGATGACACTACCTGTATAAAAATTTTAAAAATGGTTTCCTCATACCTTAAGCTAACGAAAAGATACTCTTGTTTGAATTCGATAAAATACGCAGTTTGGCTGATATTTGGATTTTGTTAATGCACTGCAGACAAATTTGCGCATTCGCCATGTTTTGTAAGGGTAATTCCAGATAACGAAGTAAAACTAATTTAATAATACAATGCCCAATATTTACCTAATGTAGTAGAAATAACTATTTTAGCGATAGGTGAAGGTAACATCATTAAGAACTCATTAAGTAGAAAGTTGGTAAACACGTTTTAAAATTATTATTTTTTTTTTAGTTATAGTATTCCCGAACAGGCTAAGATTTGCCTAACGTCCTAAAGCACGCAGGGAGTCTGGAATATTGTTAGGCTGCCGAGAAATTAAATTGACTTAAGTCAAAGTTTGGAGGGAAACAGGAACTGGGCAGAGCATTCCACAATTTGGTCGCCGTGTGGAAAAATGTAGATTTCACCCGTAGGGTGACACGATGGAATTTTGAGTGCGTAATTATGGTGTGAATGGGTAAACCGAGTGTTCCTAGCGAAGATGGCCTGCGAGGTATTAAGGAGTGTATTTCGGAGGCACACTTGCCGTGAAACATTGTTCTATGCTCAAGAGACTGTATGTTAGAAGTCAGAGGCGGGTCATTTATAAGCCTTATAGCTATTTTTTGGATGCGGTTTACCATATCAAGGGCGTTTTGGAGAGTACTGGCCCAGAGGTGGGAATTGTATTCCAGATGAGGTCGAATTTGAGCCTTATACAGTAAAAGAAGTTGTTACGATGTGTACTGTTTAGAACTGTATAGAAAGCCCAGTTTACGGGCAGCTGTTTTGCTGGCTGACAAAAGGTGGTCAACCCATGAAGGGTTCGATGATACAGACATCCCTAACATAGAAATAGAGTTTGAGAACTAAGTTCTAAGCCATTCATGTTTACAGCAGGCAATGCTCGATCTTTCTTTGCGGACACAAGGCAACACTGGGTTTTGTTGGCGTCGAACGTGAGTAGATTATTTCTTCCTCATTCAAGGACACGTTCTAAGTCACTGTTGATTGAGGCTGCCATTTTCACCTTAACGTCCTGACTAGACTTATTGTTGTGACAAAACTGAGAAGAACTACAATGTAGTATGCTCTCGTCTACAAAACAATGGATAGGGTTAGTTGTTGAGGAAATGAGGTCATTTATGTATAGCAGAAAAAGTGTGAGAGCTATCACTGATCCTTGGGGTACTCCAGCGTTAATAGTAGTTTCTTTAGAAAAGAATCCATCGATTCTGTCAAGAAAGCTCGATATTCAATTGTGAAGTGAGCTTGGCGAGTAGAAACTTGTACCAAACCTGGTCAAAAGCCTTTGAAATAGCTAAAACTACTACGACTGTTTCACCGGACCTCTCTAATGTGTTATTACAAAGTTGGGTGGCACATGAAAGAAGATCACCCAGACTGGTGGTCGTTTAGGAGTTTATTGGACTCGAGGAACAAAAGTAGCGGACCGTTGATGGCTTTCTCCATGATTTTCGACAGAATTGAAGTGATAGTTAGGTCGATGGTTTGAGGGATCGGTTTTGTCGCCTTTTTTAGGAATAGGTTGGACATTTGCCAACTTCCACGATGAGGGAAACTTTCCAGATGACATGGAGATCGGAAAGAGTGCTAGACAATACAGGTACTAGCTCGGGGTAGCATTTTTTACGAGCGATAGTTGGAATACCGTCAGGACCAGTCGCCTTGTTTGAGTCAAGTTTATTGATAATTTTTCAAAAATGTTTTGCATACAAAAAACATAAACGAATTAGTTCTTATTAAAAAAAATTGGAAAAATATGAGCCACAGTATTTGTCCCTTTCAACACATTTCATCGGATTGAAAGGGACACATTTGTGGCTGAAAGGGACACATACAAAAACATTTAAAGTAGATGTGATAAATCAATATCAAATGAAGAAAAAGCTTTTACTGTTGCAATGACGGCATTATCAAGCGGTGGGGGTAGTTTGAGTATTATATCCTCTTTTTCGATATCAGCCACGTCATCGTTGTCAGGAAAAACAGAGTGGTAGGAACTGTCATTCATCTTTTTTAAAAACTTAATACTGACTTCTCCATTTTCCATCACTTCATTTATTTGCCCAATAAAATGTATAATTATTTTCTTTTTCACAAATTTGTCGACGACAAAATCATCCACGTTAAAAGAATCATTCTCGGCGAGCTTCGTTTCTTCTTCGACCTCCCAATCGAAGGAACTGTCACTCAGGACATAGACAACATCCCCTTCGTTGCTACTTTCACTGGAACATTTTTTTTGCTTTTATTTTCATATCGGTGTTGATCTTGTTTAGTTTAATTTGTTTTTATGCGCAGGCTTCCTCTATCTCATTTTTCTCCGGAGTGGCAGTGATAATGCGACTAGTTCCTTTTTTTCTTCCTTTTCGATTAAGTTGTCTAAGAGATGTCTTCGGAAATGGTTTAACGGAAGCAGGTGATATAATTATAGATGGGTCAGTCGAGCAGTACTGGTGTGGTTCAGCGGAGGGTCCAGCTTCTAGATTTTGCCCTTCTGGTTCAACTTGTTTGCTTTGATCTTCGTGGTCTGTTACAGACGCGTATAGAAAATCTTGTTCCCAAATATATTTTTAACAAATGGATAAATACCAGCCTTTGAAAATCCGTCCCAAATATTCTTGGACGTAAAAGCACTGATAAAAGCAGAGTTGGCTGGTTTGATACCATCCATTCATTTTCTTTAGATGGACGTATTTTTTCCAAAAAATGTTTGAATGCCAGATAAAAGTTATCAGATGTCATCCATCCACTTTTGTGACATAAGCCTAGGCTTTCGGTAGGGCAATCTTCCAGCACAAAGTCCTTAAACCGAACCCTAGGAAATATGAAAACCGGAGGTACGTGGTGACCTGAAGCAGAAACAAATGCCAACGTTGTTACAAGCTGTCCCCGTTCAGCTGAGGTAACCTGACCTACTTGCTTGGCTCCACGCTCAGCGATAATGGGTAGCTCAGTAACAGTGGTTAAGCCTGTTTCGTCAGCGTTATAAATTCTGTCTCCTGTAAATGAGTACTGTTTTAACACTTTCTCCAAGTTTCCGAAAAACGTCTTCACTGTCGTTGAATTAAAAACAGATGCCCGCGACAAGCGTGTTTTCTCCGGATGACGCAGTGACAGCTCGGGATGTCTCTTCATAAGCAGTCTCATCCAAGTTACTCCTGATTTTTTGTCAGTTCTCCAATTTTTTGGAATCTCTTGAGTTTGTGCATATGAGCCCATGTGCCATTTTTAGGACATTTACAAATATTGGCTTAAGCTTATCTTTTCTTCAAGTGAAAACACTCTTCTCTTCCCAATCTGTGGTTCAGAAACGAATTTATTTTCAGGAGTACATGCTTTTACCTGCGCTACTAGTCGAGCTAGCATGGATTTAGCTACATCAAATTCTGATACTCCTGATCTAATAGACATTCTACCTTCTAACACCATGTCTATAGCCTCCTGTATAGTTTCTTTGGATTTCCTTATCCTCTTTTTGGGTTTAGTATCCATATTACACAATATTTGAACTTTTCAATTGAATACAGCTACTATATAGTACGCAGAAAAACAACATAAATAATGAAAGACACATGTCAGTATTGAACGGGACATGTCCCTTTCAATACTTCAAAATCTGTCCCTTTCAACACAACGGAACAAAGATGAGCAATTATGAAGTTTATGTAAAACTTACCAAGCCTTCAGCCGAATTGCATGTAATACATAAATCCACAAGGTATCTACTTTAACTCAACGTACTTTCACTTACTTTAATGCTCATATAACCTAATTAATATTAATCACTGATTACAATTTTGTAATAATTTGACAGCCACAACCGCACAACAGGTATTAATTTGTGAACAGTATTCACTGACACCACGAGGTTTCGTGGGGTATTATTGAGTGCCCCCAGAGACATCTATCGGCTAGTAGCACAAGTTTATATTGTTAGCAGATTTAAAGTTGTAGCAACTGTCCCTTTCAACACTCTCCCCTAGAATTTCACAAATTGGGGCCCAGAATGTTTGAACCAAATAGCGTCAAATTTGTAGTTTTCAGAAGTGGACATCCTCTTACAACCTACGTTGTCCTTGGTATACTCACATACTCCGCCTTTAAGGCGAAAGTTAGAGTGGAGGTTGTATCTGAGAAATTGCAGGTCAGGCGAATCAGTGCTTCCAAAAATTGTGTGTAAGTTTTATCAAGTGATTGTGTAGAATAGGTAGTTGTCAGTACTTGTCAATAATAATTAATAACTAAATGAAAAGTTACACTGGCAGACTTCACTTTTAATGAGTATGCAGATATGCAGTTATCGTACGGATTGGCTTTTCGAAACTGTTTAGAGGACAGAACGCTTTATGCTGAATATTTTCCAAACAGAGCATTGCCAGACAGACGAATGTTTGAGCGTATTGATCTGAGGTTACGAGAGACAGGTAAGAGTAGGTAAATTAACTTCATAATTTTAAGAAGTTTTTTGCCAAAAAAATGTGGCGAAGGTCCAGTTCGAACTGTACGTACGTACGTACGTACGTACTGTGACAGTTAAAAAAGACATTAAATGCAGTTGATAATGAGCCATCAACGAGTGTACGAAAACTGTCAAGAGAACATAACGTCTCAAAATCAGTTGTTCATCGTATTCTAAAAGAACAACTGTTGTGTCCCGTACAAAAAAGTACATAGTATGACAGCCGCCGATTATCCTGCACGACTTGAATATGCTCAGTGGTTTCTACGACAATAACAAGCAGACAGTACGTTTATTAATAAAGTTCTTTTCACGGACGATCCGGTTTCACCTGAAATGGAGTTATTAATTCTCATAATTTGAACTTATAGTATCCAAACAAAGAACCAGCATAGATTTATAGTAAATTTTGTATTTTTTGACGTTTTCTTAATGGTGTAATAACTTTGTGCTTGGTAATTTTGATTGAAAGCAACAAATTACGTCGTTTGCATACCTGTTTAACTTACATCAAATGAGCTGTGAATGTTGTAAGGTACCTTCTACTGTCGTCCTTGGTTTTCAGGCAATACTGTGAATCTGTTTAGACTTCTAAAATAAACATACACATAAATTCTAAGCACATTGAAAATTTTGTAAAGATCAAATGAACAGTACGAAAATTAAAAATAAAAAACGAATTTAAAATTCCAAATCTGGTGGCCTATAACTCGAAAACGAGGGCCTCTATTAAACAAGTTTATATGAAATACTCATATTATTTTGGCTCAATCTATACGTTTCCGACTTTTTTCCCATTAGTGCAGGGACACCCTGTATACATGTGGCAGTTAACGGGCCAAAGAAGTGTTTTGCAAGTTTTATTCAAACAGATATATCTAAACTTTCAATAAAAACAGAAATAAAGCTTAAGAAGTTATAAAATAAATAAAAATTAACATTCTGTTTTATATTGAGTAGAATGTTTAGGAACTCTTAGTCGTCAATGTGCTCTATGAGACTAGGGGAATTATTGTTTGGGATGATGTCACCAAGGTTTGTTAATATGGCTTGTTTTCTATTATCTGTAATACCTCGATCTCCAGAGTTTTCTTGAGGTTCAGCCAATAGTGATAATTTTGTTTTGGGTATAAAATACAACATTTTGCTCTCACCATTAAATGTTTCTCCGTAATATAAATGCATCTCTCCCCTTTTAGCAATTATTTCTACCATGTCTGGGAGCAGAGGATTTTTTACTGGATTCAATTTTTTATTTGATAATCTATGGTTAACATGGGCCACGTTTTGAAGTTTCTAAAACTCATTGCTTTAATAATGGTGTGACCATTTGAGCAATCATACAACTTCAGCAAAATCTTGAAAGTCGTATATCTTAGGTTTTTTCTTCATTTCTAACTCCAAAAGGTGATGAAAAGCATCCACAGGTTCAAAATATTTTGTAGTGATGTGAATTTTCAAGAAACGTGTCGTAAGTAATAACTATATCTTTTTTTTTTCTACCACAAGTTGTTTCGTGCAAAGGACAGCAAGTAGTTTATTTTTGTTTTTTAAATTCCCAACTGGTACAAAGGACTGATTAAAAAGAATGAGCTTTGGGGTAAAAATAACCTGTTTGGACTTATATTTTTTTCTTATTCTTTCTTTCCCTCGTATTGTAGCGGTTTCATTTATTATAGCGAAAATTTCCTTTCTAGTTGTGGATGAGGCATTATTTTCTTCTTGTATTCGGTCTGCCATATATCATTGCTATATTCAGTGTTGTCCAGGTTGTTTACTCTTTTATCGTTACCTACTGTTTGTAAATTTTGAACAGGCAGTAACTCAACTTCTTCGATAATAACCTGGGTGCTTGTGTAATTATTCTTCTCGATAATTTCTATATCAGCATTTCCTGTAACTTCACTTATAAAACTAATTAAATGTTCTTCAATAAAACTGTCTGTAATAATAGGAAAAATGTTTTCATCAGTCATTATCAAGTTCTAAATGTCAAAGGGTGCATCATCAGAAACTTTCAAAAAACACTACTTATAACTGTGTCTAGTATCTATTTAAAAATGATCATTAATTTTATTAAATACATAAATAAAAAGTTTACCTCGAGTAGGATTTGAACCTACGACATCTACGTTGCTAGAGTAGCGCTCTTAACCAACTGAGCTATCGACGTACAAGCCCCAATCGATGTAAATTCTGTCTGTATGCATGTAGAACATAAGTGTCTAGTATTTCTTTAGCTAGGTAGATATTCTTGATAGTAGTAAGTGGCATCATCCCCTCCACTTTTTTTACGTCACAAGCCCCGCCCCCTAAGACACCTTCCCCTCCACTTTTTGTACTCGCCCACGTGAGGGGCGTATTTTTGGAGGGTGGGCTCGGCTTCTTTTCTGGGACCATTTTCAACCCTTGGGCGGAGTTGAGCCCCTAATTTGGTTGTATTACGAGCCTTTTTGACTGTATACCCTTTGGAGGTTAGGCAATTGCGCACACATGCAGTGTTCTATTGGAAAGTGTAAGGCTGGGCCACGCCCCACTTTTAGCAGATTGGTCGTACGTGCACATGCCACCCTGGCTTTTGATTGGTCCTTAGTCCCACTACGCAGTCGCAGTGCTCTGATTGGAGAACAAAGTCTCTGTATTCTGTTTGGTTATGGCGGGAAATTTGAAATTGTTTTTAATAATAAAGAGGTTCTTGTAAGACACGTGTAGAGCTTCAAAACTTCTTCTCGAGCCTTCGCCCCCTGCTTGGTAATGGTATGGGGCCCTAACCTTATATATAAGTGCAGAAACTAGCTCTTGGGGCTTGGCTCCTATCGTGGCCACCTTGGTGCAATTGTATGTAGGTTGTAACTCAATCTTACAGTTGTAGACCTTCGCCCCGTCATAAAAAGATTTGTATTCTAATAAGGTGGCCATAGCCTTGTAAGACAGAACTTGTATCATGGTCTGCGTCCTGGCCCCTTTGAGTTAAAATTGATTTTAACGCCATCTAGTGGCGTATAGGCTAATGCATATTTTCTATAATATAAGTTGATAATGCACACCTCTCCTTGCCCTATCTCGTTTCTCTCTCCTCTCTCTTTTTCGGCTCTTTCTCACACACAAACAAATCAATTAATTAATTAATCAATCAATCTCAAACAAATCATGCTCGATCAAATCAACCAGATCAATCTCAATCAATCAACCGAAATTATGTCTTACAGTTTGCGGAAGCCAGATTACAGTTCAAAACTGAATACATTAAAGTCTAATTAAATATGACGTGAAATAATAAATAATTTCTACCCTAATGCAATGATGCTTTATATATATATATATATATATATATATATATATATATATATATATATATATATATAGGCAGATTCTCTCTTTCTAAACAGGCACCACTTATACATTCGGAAAATTATGTCTGATTTATTTGTATGTTCAATTACATACACACAAAATTGTTTCATAGAAACGTGTTCATTAACAGTTATAAAAACCCTCTTAGAAAGACTGAAAGTAATAATTACTTATATATAACATAGAGTTAAAATAAATTAACATGTTTTTAAGAATATCAAACTGATATAATGGAAATAAAAGACAAAAGGTTTTAATGGTTTTATTATTATACGCGAATTAACAATAACTACAAGTTTAAAATCCACGGATACGTACCAACTATTTGTAGACATGATCTTATGACGTCATCCTATAAGAGTAATAATACATTTTAAAAATCTTTATCGACATTTTTGTTAGCAACATCAAGGAAAAAGCATATGTATTAAAATAATACGTTTACCTTTAGAAGTGTTTTTCCTTTCAGTTGTTCTAATAATAACCATATGTTGAACTGAAATATTTTTTATACAACGTATCCACATGTAGTCTCACTAAACACGTTTTATGAATGGTTGGATATAAACTGGTTATTGCATTCCGAGCTAGTTTCTGCACTTATAGTAATAGGTCACAAAACCTGATTACTGCTACTGGATAGCTGTTAAGTGAGGCTCCAGAACAAGTTATTGAAGATGCTTACAAATGTCTTAAAATTTGCAACCTGCAAATTTACTTATTAAAACAATTTCGAAATTTCAGATTCTAGGACCATGCTCCCAGTGGATATGTCCCTACACCTATCTTACAAGAACCTATTTATTGACGTAAATAACATTAGGTTCAAATTTCACACACATAACACAATTTCACGAATGCTTTAGTAGACTATAGTCTTCATGCAATCAGAGCACATGCGGCTGAGTAGTGGTACTAAGGCACCACATCAACCAGCGCAAGCAATGACCAACACTTAAATGGTTTTTCAGTTCATAAACCTTTCAATTAATGAAATTTGAGATCCATCTCAAGTGATATACTTCAAGCATCGCCTTCACCTTAAATTATGGGTAACACCAAGGTTCAATAATACCCGAAGTTTTACGACCCTTATTATATTACCCGACTGAGGTTATCCTAAATTAACTGGTTTCAGCACGGCTCCGGAAATGCTGCACACTCTTCAAATCTTTCAGTTCGTTCGCAGAAGTTGTATCGCATTCATTTCCTTCAATTTTATCTGCATTCTGTTTCGAGACTGTAGTACGTTTTCGAATACATAAACAGAATCTTCAATATTGTCATGCATCTAGCAGCAAAAACACGTTAGCTAGCTAGTTTCTCCTCTATATTATTTTACGTGCAAGCCTGATCTTATCATAAATACATCGGTCAAAAAGCTAATTAAACATAGCTCCACGGAATGGACATCGCAAGCAGCGTTTCCAATTATGGTTTTTAGTCAACACAATATTACCTACAACTACATACAATCAACTATCAATGTTTTAGCACGAGGAGCAAACGAAAACACGCAAACGCGAAAACATACAAACACGAAAACACACAGAACGAAAACACGCTAACACGAAAAAGCAAAAAGATAACACGAATACTCGCTAACGCAAAAACACGAAAACACACAAACGAAAACATGCTAACGCAAAAACACGAAAACACATAAACGAAAAGACGCTAACACGAATACACGCTAACACGAAAACACGCAAACGCGAAAACATACAAACACGAAGACACGCAAACGCGAAAACATACAAACCCGAAAACACGCAAACACGAAAACACACTGAACGAAAACACGCAAATGCAAAAAGATACAAACACGAAAACACGCTAACGCGAAAACACGTAAAACGAAAACACGCAAATACGAAAACACGCCAGCGAAAAACACGCTAACGCGAAAACGCGTAAAGCTGCTAACATAAATCAAGACGGGGACCACCGTTAGGAAAAACAAGTTTATTAACAAAATTGAAGGAACGCTTAGCGTTTGAAAATATATTATTATTATTATAAACAACAATACATCATTTTGTTTAATAACATCCTTTATCGGTCTTCTTCTTCTTCTTGAATCGTGATTCATCGCCATCATCATCATGGTTTTGAGATTCGTCCTTCTCCTCTACCCCATCGCTCTTCTTCCTCTTCGATGATGTGGATGAGCTGAATGTATCTCACATCCAAGGTGATGGTGATGATTCACAGAAGAATAATATTGAACATGCAAATAAATCAGACATAATTTTCCGAATGTATAGGTGGTGCGCCTGTTTAGAAAGAGAGAATCTGCCATAATTATATATATATATATATATATATATATATATATATATATATATAAAGCATCATTGCATTAGGGTAGAAATTATTTATTATTTCACGTCATATTTAATTAGACTTTAATGTATTCAGTTTTGAACTGTAATTTGGTTTCCGCAAACTGTAAGACATAATTTCGGTTGATTGATTGAGATTGATCTGGTTGATTTGATCGAGCATGATTTGTTTGAGATTGATTGATTAATGAATTAATTGATTTGTTTGTGTATGTGAGAAAGAGCCGAAAGAGAGAGAGAGAGAGAGAAGCGAGATAGAGCAAGAGAGAGGTGTGCATTATCAACTTATATTATAGAAAATGTTCATTAGTCTATACGCCACTAGATGGCGCTAAAATAATTTTAACTCAAAGGGGCCAGGGCGCAGACCCTGATACAAGTCCTGTCTTACAAGGCTAGGGCCACCTTATTATAATACAAATCTTTTTATGACGGGGCGAAGGCCTGCAACTGTAAGATTAAGTTAGAACCTACATACAATTGCACCAAGATGGCCACGATAGGAGCCAAGGCCCAAGAGCTAGTTTCTGCACTTATATATAAGGTTAGGGTCCCATACTATTACTAAGCAGGGGGCCGTGACAGGGGGCGGAGGCTCCAGAACAAGTTTTGAAGATCTACACGTGTCTTAACAAGAACCTCTTTATTATTAAAAACAATTTCAAATTTCCCGCGCAGGACCAGCTCCCAGTGGTAGTCCCTACACCTATCTTACAAGAACCTCTTTATTACTAAAAAACATTTTCAAATTTCCCACCATAACCAATCAGAATGCAGAGACTTAGTCTTCCAATCAGAGCACAGCGGCTGAGTAGTGGTACTAAGGACCAATCAGAAGCCAGAGTGGCGGGTGCACGTACGACCAATCAGCTAAAAGTGGGGCGTGGCCCAGCCTTACACCTTCCAATAGAATAATGCATGTGTGCGCAATTGACTAACCTCCAAGGGGTATACAGCCAAAAAGGCTCTTAATACAACCAAATTAGGGGCTCAACTCCACCCAAGGGTTCAAAATGGTCCCCGAAAAGAAGCCGAGCTCACCCTCCAAATATAGCCCCCCACGTGGGCGAGTACAAAAAGTGGAGGGGAAGGTGTCCCAGGGGGCGGGATTTTTGACGTAAAAATAGTGCAGCGGATGGTGCCCCCTTACTACTCTCGTTACTTCTTGTAATATTTAGACGTTTCCTGGTCCGTGGATTTTCAAGACCTTTAGCAGGCCGCTTTTGAGACAGGAGTTGTAGAGAACTAAACAACGTTCATGCTTATTATTTCTCTCCCTCCGAATACATGACGATGTTTGTTTCGCCCCTAAAAGTGTAATTTTTTTCGCGGATGTTCATCTGGAATAAGAGAAATAAAATTCAATATTCAGAGACACATTAAATAGTAATAATAAAACCTATAGTAGGTATGCCTAGATAAAAGAAGGATTTACTTGTTTAAAAAACTTTATACCTACTCAGGTAAAACATTATTTAGGAACTATTAGGAGCTATGATGTGGCGATCGACAATAAATTATTCAAGTTAATCGCATAACTATCAGTAGGGAAGTTCAAACAATTTTGACATTTTGCTTCATACAAAAAATTCTATAAACACATATCGTATGAAGTTAGTGTCTATCGATAGCACATTTCTTACACTTTCAGAAGACTGACTCAAAGAAAATATAAGTGTGAATTGTGTGACGAAAAATCGACTTTGTTTCAATTACTCTCATAGCGAGGTGAGTTGACAATTTTTTGGTAGAATTAAGGGTTGTAAAGTTCTTTAGAAGTCTAACTTTGTAACAATTAATAATCTCACAAATGTCTATTATAAGAAAAAAAAACCTCGGATAAGCAATTGTGATAAACATAAGAAAGTTCGCCACCAGTGCAATCTTCATGAGCCCAAGCTCTTTGCATTATAGACATTGGACACATTTTTCTTTGGCTTTGCTATTTGAATGCGGTTCTAAACAACAAATATAAAATCATTTTTCTTCTTCTTCATCACCACTGTCTTGTTTTTCTTTTCTTCTTTATATTCTCGGTCTTTTTGGTTTTAGAATAAATTCATTTTAAATGTATATAAACTAAGTGTCCTTCAAACTTAGAGGTTTTTTAAAACTTTTTCCTAGCAGTCAACTAGCTGACTTGCTATTGGCAGACATAATTTCAGTACCTTATACAGGGGTGTCAGTTAAGACAATTGATTTCACCTTACGTCGATTCGTTTGGTTTCCCATCCTTGGTGGAGCCTTTGGCAAGGGTCGGATAGTTTCAGACGAGAATGGAGTTCCAGTCACCACGACTGAAGTATAACGTGATGGAGATGCTACAGGTACTGAACTAGATGTAAAATATGTGGAGGGAACAACTTCTTCAGAGGTTGAGGGCAGTGTGGAAGACCATTGTTTTATGCATAATTGGACACATCTTTCGTAGCTGTCAATGGATGCACGTTATTGGTGCTATCATTCACATTCACACGATTTGGCGTGCACTGGAATATTTTTCGGTGTTAACTGGCCAAAGACCGGTTGTGCTGAATCCGGAAGATGTGTTGCGCGATGTGACTGCTATATCAAACGACGTTTTCACTATCCCATATGTTGTCATGACTTTTCTTGAATTAGATCTCATCCTAGGTTTATTTCGCAAGTAGTGTTACCTGCTTTTTACTGGACCAAAATGGCTCTGTACATTGGTTGCAGTTATGAGATGTTCAGTGAGGAAATGTCAGTAAAATTATCCCATCTTGTGCTTTGCAGAACCCAATATTTTTAACTAGATGTATGCAGACAGCGTGGTTATACTATTAGCAGTAAGACTTTATTCTCTTAAATTGATGACCTAACCACACTCTTCAGAGGTTGAGGGCAGTGTGAAGTACCATTGTTTTATGCATCCAACCTGGTCACATCTTTCGTAGCTGTCAATTGATGCTCGTATAAAATGGTGCTTATTCACATTCACACATATTTTCGGCACTGGATATATTTTGGGTGTTATACTGATTCCCAAGTACCGGTCTCCAGCTAGAATCCGGATAGAATATGTTCGCGATGTGACTGCTATATCAAACGACGTTTTCACTATCCCAGGGATATCATATGTTGTCATGACTTTTCTTGAATTAGATCTCATCCAGTTATCGCAAGTAGTGTTACCTGCTTTTTTTACTGGACCAAAAATGGCTCTGTACATTGGTTGCAGTTATGAGTGCAGTGGGGAGGAAATGTCAGTAAAATTATCCCATTTTCTTTGCAGAACCCAATATTTTTAACTAGTGTATGAGAAGCGTGGTTATCTATTAGCAGTAAGACTTTATTCTCTTTTGATGACCTAACCACACCTTAAGAAAGGTATGAAAGTAATTTTCTTGCATCCAACCTGATCCATTAGCAGTACCAATTGACCTCGTATAAAATTGTAATTAAATATTTTCCGCGGAGAGATAAACATTGGGGTTATATGATTCCCAAGTACGTCTCCAGCTAGAGCGATAGCAACTAATGCTCTCCTCCCTGCTGAAGTCATGGCACTCACTCGTCCAGTAATGATGCGGTCAGGTTTCTGAACAGTAGTGATGCCAGGCTCGTCAACCTTCCATATATCCTTCCCTTGCAGCTTGTATTCGTCAAGTACAGTGGTGTAATTTTGAAAAAAAAGTTCCACATGTATACGATTAAAACTTGTGGCTCGGGCGATGCTTGTTGGTTGAGAGAAAAAATAGGATGCCGTTTTTTGTTATACTCCATAGCCAAACTATAAGCAAAATTCTGGCGTCTTGAGTGCTTAAGACGAAATTAGCAGCAGCGCAGTTTAAGAGATGTTCACAGAGTACCTTCTGCTCTGACGATGAAAAGGCAGTCTTTTTTGGATACCCAACAGACGGAGGAGTCGCCGTTTCGTTAACTTCATACGCCTTCTTTTTTTTAATATACCTGTAGAGGGAAGTATGATTGAGAGTGTAACTCGAAGCCGCATCACAGAGACTTTTCTGACGCAACGTTACCTCTTCTGCGGCGAGATCGTATATATCGCGACTCTCTCTCTCTCTCTCTCTCTCTTTCTCTCTCTATCCGGTCTTTCTTTTATAATCAGTAGGCATGCTAAATCGAAATAAACAGAAAGAAAACAATTAAACCTCACCCTATGAGCAAACCAGCCATACAAAACTTAAACGAGGTGAGTTAAAACAGTCTGTTACAAATCCCCTCACCAAGAAAAAGGCCTCAATTTTTATTCATTTAACAACCAAGAAACTAAACACAAAGAAATGAGTTACACCAGCGCTATGAATTGAATCATTACTTAGTGAGCTTTCGAAACATACATAATTCAAACCAAAATACTAACGCATTATCAAAAATATAGGTAATTTAATGAAACGTTTAAAACTTACTTTTCACGATTTTTACGACTTGAGAGATAAAACAACACAATCGCGCACCTTGAATTATAGACGTAAACTCAGTGACTGGTCGGCGGTGGGAATCAGCTGACTTTCGACGTTTTCAGCTCGCTAACGGTTTTAAGCTCCGCGAAGTCACTGCTGTTTCAAAACACCTCGGTTTCCCCTATTACTTAAGACAAAATAACTTACGGCTGCGCAGGTCGCTATGAGAAAAAAAGAAGAGAGCCATACTGACGAAAATCCACAAGTTACAAAAGAAAAAAACCGGTCATGTATCATAGAAATCCACATATACCAGTAAACAACGCCGCATGCGTCCACATGAGGCGCTTATAACTGGTATTACCGACCGACAAAGCCTGCATGCGGCTTTATTCTGATATATTTAAACCTTTGTTAAATTATAGAGAAAAATTCACTTTAAAATCCTCCGTCTCGGTGATGAAGAACATTTTACTGAGGTATATTGGCTTCAATAGTTCTCTGTGTTTTACACAACCTACCATTTTTCTGCGTCCTGTTAATATACACACCCTATAATATTACAAATAGTCTTTCACAAAGATTGGTTTATTTAAGACCAATCAGTCATTACTCCTTAACAACATTCAGATTACATTCACGTATTACCTAATTAACGTTTTTTTTTGTGATATCGAATAATAATTAATGTTGTAATATGGTAAACGTAAGGCCAAAGCTTTTAATGAATTAAGTAACTCTAGCGTTGGAAATAGGTACAAACATGTATTTATTGATAATGGGAAAGTGGAACGAAAACGATTGCATTAAATTATAGCTAGGTACACTATAATTATATTCTTTAAATTTACTTTGTAAAACTCCATGCAAATTAAAATTTAGAAATTAGTAAAAATTCTAATAAATAAAAATGGTTTTTTTAGTCCAGTAATTTTATCTTAAGGTAACTGTAATGTAAGCGGCACAGTATTTTTAAGTCAATTTTTTGGAATTCTGAAGACTAGAAATTTTTAAATGTGGAGAACTACCTCTACACACTACAATAGTTATGCCTAACATACTCTTATGTCTAGACCGAGCTGGTAAGGTCAGTGGTAACACGATCTGCTTAGTATTCGAGAGGTATTAGGCGAATGCTGGGGTAGTAACTTTCCCCTCCAAAACCCTTACTGCGTTTCTATCGATTCCATTCAGACCCACCCATACTTAATCCCACCATATATACATACTTAATGTATGTGTGTATGTATGTGTAACTGAAGGAGCTCGGAAACCTCAAGCAGCCCACCCTTCCCCTTGGGCAGGGAATAAAACGCGTTGATTTTTCCTTTTTCCTTTAAGCGAAGAGTACTTAGCGCAAGTACAGGTGAAAATTCAGAAGATTGGCTTATAGTCACATAACCTACCTTCACACAGAAGGCCGCATCACTTTCGGCCTCTCCAGAGATGAATAATACCCCAGTTCAAGAGAAATGAAGGTGATACAGGCACACGAAAATAGGAGAGCAATGATAATGTTATGCTATGGATGAATGGAAAAAAAACTATGAATGCTTAAGAAATATAGTCAGAACACATATTGCATGTATATTACGTAATTAAAAAGATTGTGGTTATTGGAAGTTTGGGCGTGTGGCCAAAGACTCTCGGAAGGAAACTTCATTATGGTAAATATGTACACAAAAGCATACAGATCTACCAATGAAATAATGTATAAATACATGGTGTAAAATTAGTGCGTAATTCTTATGTTGCTCCGTAACTATTTTAGATAGAGAAAATCTGTAAATATGAAAGTTGTGTATTAGCTTCTTCTCCGTAGCCTAAAAATATTTTCAATTCTACAGGGTGTTGCCTTTTAGGGTACCAGTATCCAATTTCAATATTTTAAATTGAACACCCTGTATATTTTGAAATATTCTTATTCCGTCATCAATTGCCTATCTAGTAATGCTTTGTTCTTTTTAATTTTGATCATCCGTTACAGAGTTATTCAACTTTTTAGGAAAAATATGGCGTATGCAAACACAGCGAATAAATCTGTAGCGGCCACATTGTGTCAGGTTAATTATAAATATTTTGTCAAGATGATCTACTGTCATCCGAAAAATTAAAAGCTAATTCCGTTGTACAGGGTGTTTGCTACAGTGGTACAATAACTAATTTTTTTTAATGGAACACCCTATATTTTGTAAGTGATTCAGTTAGAGAAATAATTCTCTTTGATTTTATATAAGGTTTCCTATACCTAAAGTTGACACTTTTTCAATTATTACAGTTTCAAGAATAACAGGACCGTGTTATGCGAATTGTAATTTTAGAAGGATATGTTAAATATTCCGAGAGCGTTATTTCTGCATAGATTCTGCAAGATTATCATAAAAAAAAAACAAGTTGATCAAATCATCAACACAAAGCAACGACTTATTTTTATTACAAAATTTTAACACATACGCTAATTAATAGAAAAAATACCAGAGCAATTTACAACAAGTGTTCACACACACCGCCATTCTGTTGAATTCGTTCTGTAAATGAACGTTGAGCATCAGTTAGCATGTCATGGGTCACTTGACCGAAAGCATCACGAATTATCCCTTTCATATCTTCACTAGAAGTTGGAGGAGTTTGGTATACAGCCCCAAAGGAAAGAATCTAGTACAGATAGGTCGGGAGACCTATCAGACCAGTTCTGTGGACCACCTCGTCCAATCCAGTGATGCACCATCACGTTGGTTTCAGGGGCATGTTGCAGTAAATTGTTCAATTCATGTCCAAGAAAATGGAGATACATTTGACCATTAAGATGGTTCTCAAAAAAATGTGGACCAACAACTTGTGTCCCGACAATTCCACCCCACACGGTTTATTAACCACTAATGTTGATGATCAACTGCTCTCAGAAATTCGGGTTTATTGGTAGTGTAAGGAAATTTCGTTGATTAGAGAGGCCTCTGTTACTAAAAGGACACAGTTCAGAAAATCTGGTTCGGCATTCAATTTATTATTAATCCACTCACAAAATTTAATTTTTGGATATAGTAGGGATGGAATTTACTACTTTTCAAAACACGGTGTATGACTTGCATCAACAATAAGACAAATTTTTCGGGTGGACTGATGACGATTTTCAACCACTGCAGCAACAAGCATGAATGCGTTTTCCTTATTAGTTACATGTCTTGCACGCATACATTTTGTATAATTGACGCTGCCGGTTGTTTCCAACCTCCCTTTGAGTCTTTCGAAGCTAACTTCGGGTGGATGTCTTTTGTCAGGATACTTCTGAGGATAGCTTAGGGATGCAAGAAGACAGTTTTGATCACATTCTCCTAATACATAGATCATATCAACACACTCTTCCCTAGAAAAATTCATTCTGATGCACAAAACAGTGAACTTATGCAGGACAACATACAAATGCTAATTTACTGCGAATTAATATGATATATATGTTTTGTTTGTTTGCAGTTGCCTCCACAGCCCTCTAAAAAATTACAATATGTACAACACGGTCCTATTATTCTTAAAACTGAAATAATTTAAAAATTGTCAAATTTATTCCGTTCTTATTTTCGCTGTTATTGACAATTTTAATAAAGTATTGTGTGCATTTTTTTGTATGTTGTAACGGTTGAATACGCGGTCTTTTAGGGTTAACTTCTTAGAATTTTATCGTTTAAATTTTTAATTCCAGCGTATTCAGCCGTGTTATAATCCAAATGTATGGGTTTTTTGATTTGTTGTATTGACTATTTTGTACTGAGGTTTTAGGTGACGATTGCGTTGAAATTATATGTTATATCCATTTATTATCTTCCCATAGGAGTAATATTTATAGTAAAATAGTAAATGCAGACGTCGAAACTAGTTAGTATCACTGCATTATAAATAAACAAAGTGATTCAATTTGTATAGGAAGAAAAATTAATGTAACTATTGTGTTAATATCTCGATGGTGGTTTATTCATTATATATATATATATATATATATATATATATATATATATATATATATATCTGTAGGTTAATGCACTTGTGTTTTTTTTATGAGAATGAGATCACTGAATTACCGTCAATATTTCTTTGTGTATTTTAGTAAAGTAATTACGTTCGAAAGGTTAGTAATTGACGGACGACCCCGAGCCGTTCCCGCCCGTTGTCGGTAAACTCCAAAAGGTCAAAGGTGAAGACGCGAGCCTCGACTCGGCTTGTGTACTGTTCTCACGGCCTGCCAGTTGCCGAAGCGAGCTCAGTTCGAGCGCATTTGTAGTCTTTCAGTTGTTGATTGTGGTGTAATACTGTGGAGTTTTCGAGTGTAGACATAGGTTCTAATACTTACCAATGAAGTAACACCAGCTCAATGTCCCACAATTGGCACGACCTTGTCCACGACCTGTCCGTAGCTTGTCTTTACCACACGCCGCCCCGCGCCGTGAGAACAGTAGGCTCTCAGACACAGAGACGACTCACCGTCCGTTGAAAGACCAAGGTCGTCTCATCACTCGGCAAGGAGAACGAGGCTTTACGAAACGTTTAACGAAAGATGTGTTAATGCATTATTTTCATGAATTTGAGCATATTTTATAGCGAATTGATTGATCTAATTTCAAGTGGTTGTAAATTGGATCAAAAGTGAATTATTTTTTGGAAGGATAATTTCATGGAAATTCAGATTTATTAAGTGACGTAACGTAACGACAGAAGTATTGTTTTTTATCAGATTAGTTACTGAATTTGAGGTACGTAATTATTTCTAGATAAATGTGCGATAGTATTTGTAGCCTTTCAGGTATAGCGAAGATCTGTTGGCCCCAAGGCCAAGCTGCGAACCTACGTAATTAGGCATTCCAGATAATTTGGCACCCTTTCTGGTTTAATGTCAACCCCAATTCTGTCTTATTTACGGTAAGCTATACGAGTGAGCGCAAAGTTAAGTATCACCGTGCCGACCCCAACACCGAGCCGGCCGGCCAACCCCAATTTTACCTATTATGCCGTTCTACTGCTAGTTTATACCGTCACAAGCAACATAAGAATTGCGCACTAATTTTACACCCGATATATTACTCAGATATATTGAAAATCTTTGACATCGATTACAAAAACACAAAGCGTATGGCAGAAATTGTGCAGCTACAAAAGAATAATCAAGCCAATGTTAAAAAAGGCGAATTTTGCTTCCACAAGTAAGTTATAGCAATCACGAATGTTCATTTTCCACTTAAACATTGAAAGACTTAATACTCACAAAATACAACTAAGTTAGTTAGTTAATCGAAATAATCCTAGAGTAATTTGCCTATCTGAAAGACATGTAGTTCGGGATTATTTAAAGAATCAATAATATTTTATTCAAATAAGCTGGTTGCCAAATAAATTCATCAATAAATGCCGGGGAAATTAATAAAGTATCAAAAATATTGTTTCAACATTCAAATAAACCTTGCCACATTTCTAACCAACACGTCACATAAAAAGGGAGACTTAGTTAGCTCGACTAGTAACCCAGGCAAACAGTCCTGAGACCGCAGAGCACTCGAATAGCATGGGTGTTTTGAAGTGTTGATACAGAGCAAATAGATAATTAGGTTAGTTATAAAACGAGACAGAAATTGTAGACAGAAAGATAAGGAGAACAGACAAGAAATAGGCGCCACAAGATTTAAATAAAGCAAATATAAATTTTTAGTTCTTGGAAGAGGGTCCCTGTAAAGCTTGAACCACGGAGAAACAGTGTAACAACCCATTTTGAGTTGTATTAAAATATACCGTAATTTACGTTCTTCGTTTATTTAGTTGTAAATAAAAAAGTTTTTACTTAATAATGAATTATAAGTATGTGGTAGGCAACTTAATTTGCATTTTGGTGTAACTTAAGTGCATACCTTTTTAAGGTTCTATATCTTTGACTTAATTTTTTGCGCACATTTTTTCGCGCACCGCTATATCACCTGATACCTAAGCGTCCTTTTGAGATTACTTGTTGAACGTCGTTTTGATTAGGAAGCCATGTTTGGGTTTCCACCTAAATTTTGTGAAAAATGCCATTGATTTAATGGTAAGATACATTTAACTGGTATTATATTAAAGTTTAAAACATTTGCTTTTGCAGGCACTTTTTTTACTTTCACTTTTACTACTTTTAATTGCACATTTAATTCTATTTTAATTACCTCTTAATTACACGTTTAATTCTACTTTTACGTACGCTTTCATTTTATGATTGCGTTTTGCATTTAGTGCAGATCTAAATTTAGACCCCATTTTTTATTTGAACTTTCGAGAGAATGCATTAAACGTTGGATTATTCAAAATTCATGAAGATAAATTTATAAGAAGTAAAATTCAACTTTGGTATGGTTTACAACCTTCAGCATTGTTATTACGAGGTATTGCGCAATATTGGTGCAAAGATCACATCACCTTTGCTGTACATTTCCGTATTTGTTTAGATACCAAATGTTATTAAAAAGTTGTGTACAAAATTTTTCGAACAGGTATTTATACCCTAATTTAGTAATTTAAGGCTATTACAATTAGTTTTTAAGATATATTTTATATAATTCTAAATTTAAATATTTAATAAACATAGTTTGTATATTTTTTTTGTTTTGACATTGTGGTGAATTTTTTTATTGTATCCTCGGTTTAGTTATTCCGAGCATAATCAAAAAATAACTTGGCGTCCGAGATAATTTTTATTATTGTTACATTGCAGTTACTCTATTGATGTTATGTGGAAATAACCAAGTAGAAATTTGTGGTAATTAAGCAAATCAAAAAGATTGAACCGGCCTACTTTACTTTACCGATTGAGACAACGGCATTATCTTTTATTGAGTGTTTTGGATCTCTGGTTATTTTAACGATTTGTTATGAGAACACCTGGTGCTTTTAAACCGCAACAGTTTACCTGGCACATTTATTACAATATTATAACAGGAAGAACAGATAAATCACAATTCCCTTAACAAGCGTAAATTTAATTATAAATTTACTAACAATAAATAACCTTTGTAAATTTTAATATCTATACATAATGGTAACAGTGCATTTCTATCCCAACATGCAATTTTTCCCCAACCCCAAAGATAAGTGTAGCGTTATCTGGCTATCACAATGTAAAACACTAAAGTTTCGTAATTAACATATATTTTCTAAACGATTAGTGATGAGGGCAAGTCGCGAGATTTTACGAGTGATAAACTCACCTTTCATCAATTTAGCTAATTTAATAAAAGAACGTAATGCCCCTCTCTGCTACACTGAAAGATCCTTCATAAAACGTAACCCTGAAAAGGAAAATTTGTATATATATATATATATATATATATATATATATATATATATATATATATATATATATATATATATATATATATAATATATACACACATAATATATATATATATATATATATATATATATATATATATATATATATATAACCGCAATAGTTTACGTTAGAAAGGTAATACTTCAACTTGCCCTTCGTTTCACAATACCCAAGCATAAACCGCCCTTAACAATGACAAATTCAAATATATAAATAATCACAGAAGCTTGTTGGGTTCATATACTAACATGTATATACGAATGAGTAATCAATTTCCAATTGGAGATCAATGATCTGAACACACTTAAATGAATTCGACTATCAAGATGACACCGAAGTTGCTATGATGGTGAACAATGTATTACAAATTCTTTGCAATACGATTAATTCAAAGGCACTTTTTGTGTAGATACTGTAGTTATCCCTCCAGAAGGCAACCTGTAACCGATGATAGGTTCAAAAGTAAATTCAGCAATACAGTGTTTATTATTACGTAATGGAATAATCTAACCTTTTGATGGACGAGTACTGCAGTAGTTAATGCCGTTTAAATTCCATCATCGTAGTTGCAGCACAGTTACCAGTAATCACTGACCAGCAGTCTCAGTTACAAGCACATTGTAGCAAACCCAAAAGTGAGACGAAAAGGTACGTAACGTATAACCTCAATACACCAATAAAGACAAGACGAAGCAGAAGAAGAAGGAGAAAAGAAAAAGCTCTATAGATCGAAGACGAGCTATATGTGATAATTTACTACAAACTGGTTAAATATACTTCTTTCAATCTGAATATCGTAGTTTAAGACATGTGTGCGTACGTAACATATTTTTTTACATCCACCCACTAATAGCGATTATTACTTCACCAAATGAAGAAATATTTTTTGTGAAAAAAATGCTCATCTAAAACGTGATTTAGACACCGAAGAACAGCAACCAGAGAAATTTTACACCACACAAAATGGCCGTTAAAAAACCTATACCTTAGAACAAGGCCTTCAACAAAATTTTCTTATCAAAATTTAAAATTGTTAA